>OZ030005.1:163994658-164087158 GCA_964023405.1 Apodemus agrarius | reverse complement strand
CCTGCCGGTTAACAAAACAAGCCTCTTAACAACCCTGGGAACAGAGTCGCCCCCAGGACGCTCACTCGTCGTCCTCTTCTTCCAGGACGTGGTTGACGGTGTAGCTGCTCGGTTCGGAGGACGCAGACTCGCACTCCAGGACTCCCTTCGTGCTCTCGTTGCTCATCGGAGAGCTGCTGGAGAGGGAGACCAGGCCGGAGTCCTGACTGCTGGGCGGCGAGAACACTGGGAAGCGGGAGAGAGAGAACGCGATCGTTAAAGGAGGCCGGTTGAAAAGTGGCTCGTCTTTCCGCAGTTTTCAATCAGGGTCCAACAAAGAGGCACCCTTCCGTTTCGGCTGCGAGTCTTCTGGCGGGGTGGGGGTGGGGTTGGGGGGGAAGGCGCGCTCAGAACCCCTCCTGCACTTCTTTAGAATAAAAGCCAATCATATTTACAATGCATTTGCTTAACTGAGAGGACAGTGAGATCGCACAAGCCCAGATTTAAGGTTCACCAAAACGCCACTCCACCCACTTGGGAAGACTTTGCCCCCCTCCTCCCCTTTCTGTAGAGAATGCTAATGGGACGCCTCTCCTCAAAGGATTCACCTGAGGGGTGATCCCTTAGTGGGACTCCACCCCCTAGTCTTACACTCCAGAAAACTCAAGATCCCGGAAGGGAAAATGGACAGCCCGTCAACTTTCTATTATTTCTCTCGGCTACCACTGGGCAACAGAGGAGTGGTTCAGCACTAATAACTCTAAAGAAGTAAAAGATAGTAAGCAGAGGGGTTTTTTTTTAAAGGAAAAAAATAAGCTGAATTATGTTTCACACTCACACATGAGATTTTAGTCTATGAACATGAAAATTCCACTAGGACGCTGACATTAAAATATGAAGGATACAAAAATAATGAGCTCAACATATTTTTTTTTGCAACCTACGAAGCCACAGTAGATACAAAATTTAAGCAAAAGGGTCTCTGACCCTCTTAACCTTAGCAGAGTCTAGATCCACCCCCAGAACTCCCTTCAAGCCTAGTGTGAATGTAATTAAGGGGAAGCTGCCGCGGTAATTTCTCTCCTCATTAACTTCCTGATTGGTTTCGGCCTCAGGATTCTGCCGGGCAGTAGTTTGTCACCAAGTCCAAATGGCCAATCGTTAATACTAATGTTTGTGTAACTAACTGCCAGCATCTGCCACGGCTTCTTGTACGACAATAATGGTGAAAGGGTACATTAGTGCTCCCGTGTTAATTCAGCTTGTGTTCATCAATAGGGAAATCTATGATGTAATTAGCAAAATGCACTGGGAACCGAGTGCTGAAGTCATTTGCAGAGAACTAAATCATCGTGGAAGCTGAACCGGGTCCTGATGTGTTTGCCATCAATACTTATTATGTTTGGAATTTAATAAGGTATATTACCATGCTGAAAAGAGACTTTTTTTTTAAACAAGAGAACACTATTTACACTTGTTATGAGGTTTGGGAATGTTTGGTGCCACTAGAGGCTCTACATAGAAATAACAGAACTGAGATCAAGAAGTGGACCCTCAACCACGGAGCTGCCAAATCGGTCCCCAAAGCTACAGCATGACAAGGACAGGCACTCTCGCATCCACCAAGGGGAGAGGCCATCTGGAAATTCAGTGTCTAAATCTGAAGAGCAATTCAGATAGCTCCCTGACGACTCAGATTTGTACTAAAGGCACTTATTTCATTTTCCTTAAATAAAAAGATGTGAGTTTGTGAACTTATCAAAGAGCAGGTGTGCAACTATATAAATGCAGCAAAAACAGTAACTTTGTATGTACAAACACACCACACACACACACACACACACACACACACACACACCAGCACAATGGGGGCCCCAAAAGCCTTTACATTATTGCAGAACACAATGGCTTCTTCCTCAATTTGCATTGGCCCATGAGTTTCAACTTCTCTGAAAGTCCTACGCATATGCCCCTCATCACACATACACACACAGAAACGCTGTCCAAGCATGGTAGACTTTTTTGCCCAGAGATTCTCTTAGCACATGATCTCAAGAGCAGACTGAAGTCTGTTTGTTTACCTGCACATTCTCACACCAACGGCAAACCAGGGTGTGAAGGTTTATTGACTGTGCCCCACAGGCCACAAACTAGAGTGAGATGTTCATCATCTCCAAGCCACTTGCTAAGAGAACTGATCCCCGGAGGTGTACAGAGGAGTTCCCCCCTCCCAAGTCTCTGGCATGCTCATCCTCCTGCACCAGCTTAGCCTTGATTATCACACCTGGAAAACAGCTACTGAACCTCCCCACAGTCCTTGTCTGACATTAAGGGACCAAACTATCTGTCCTTCTCAGACTGATGCAGGGGCTTATGGGATAAGCAAGCTTATGGGAGTAACCAGCGAAAGGTTCTTGGCCCTCAGTGAGAAGCTGAAGGAGGTGCTCTCATCCCTTCAACTAATTTAGCATTAAGGAAGCAAGGGGGTGTTGCAAACAAGAAAAATTTGGGGCCCCTTTTGCTCCCCGTTGCCTTCTCTTTCTATGGAATTGGGACCACCAATGTGAGGCCCCAGGTCCATGGAACCCCAGTCCATGGAGGAGGCAAACGAATAAACAAACTTAATCTGTTTGGGAAAAGCATCTTTTAAAAGAAGTGTTTCTCCATTCCAAATTTACAGCCATGTTATTTTTACATCTGTTCAAGGATTAGTAATGCCTTTGAATAAAAGGTTATTGAAGTCAGTGTCACAATCTGTTCGACTCATTTTGCATAGCACCTTATATCAAAGTTCCCAGTGCCTACACAGGCTTGGTGACCAATGCTCCAAGTCTACTGTATTACCATCCTAAACTAGTGTCCTTTGGGGGTTCCCCATCCATTTAAACAAACTTCATTTAACCTTTCTCGAGGCAAGAGTACTAACTGTGGTTATAAATAATGACTTAGTACCAATTAGACCTTAAAAAAACTGATAGATCTCTCTCTCTCTCTCTCTCTCTCTCTCTCTCTCTCTCTCTCTCTCTCTCTCTCTCTCCCCTCCCTCACTCACTCAAAGTTGACTCTCCCCAGCCCTGTGGAGGACTAATTTTAACGCAAAAGGCTTGCCTGTGTCATTTGTAAGCATGCTCCTAACACCTGGTAGCCTCTGCACTGAGAGGCCAACAGACAGCAGCACTGCCATCCCAAGAAATTGGTTCAGTCTTTCTAGACAGCAGCCTGGTGACATGTGATCAGAGCCGTAAAACTGTTCATCCCCTCTGACCTGGTAATTCTTCTCTGGGGAATAACCCCAAAGAAAGAGTAATTGGCCCAGAGATGCTCAACTCACTCACACCATCTTCTGTGATGATGGTATAGCTTCGCTCTTGTGCTCTGGGGAGAGGGCAACCACAGGAGAGGGCAGGAAGCATTAGTAGCAAAAGTCAATTCAAGTTTCTACTTTCCGGGAGCCCTGGTTCTTCCAGAAATAGAAGAAATGAATAAGAACAGAGACTGCAAAGGGAGGAAAGAAAGCCTGCCTTTCTCATCTGTCCTGCCACAGTAAGGGGTCCTAAGCCAAGTAGGCCGGCCCTGTAGGAACCAGCAGGTCTAGGACTTGCTTCCTCTCAAGCCACCAATTAAACTCATGGCCCCTAAGGGCTGGAAACAAACACATCTTACATCACAGTTCTTACCAACAAGGAGAAAACACTTCAGATGGTTTTGATGACCCTAAAAAGAAAAGACCCTCGTCTTTTTGAGAAATGATATGCACTGAGAGAAAAAAAAGAAAACAAGAAAAATAAAACCTAAAAATAGTAAAGCAAAACCCACTCCATCTTTTCCCTCCATCATTTGACATTGCAAAGACCCCTGACTTTTAACTTGAATGATCTGACCCAATGAAGTTCATGGGCTGGGACGGATAATTCTCTTTCTGTGATATGAGGAAACAGAACAGTCATGCTTGAAAGGGGGAAAAAGTTATTTTTTTTCCTCTGTAGGTTAAACACTATCAAAGCCTCACCAGGAAACCCTTGGAAAATAAAATGCAAATCCCTGGGACTCTGGGCTCTTTACCTGGGTACCGCTGCCAAGCAGACTAAAGTGCTGGCCTCTTGCAGGTTTGTAGGGTTAAAGGAATCTGATGAAAAACTGTGAAAATGTCCTCAACAACAAATTCCTCTGCTTCCCGATAACCAAAGTGTTTGGAAATAAAATCACGTCCAATCAATACCACTTAGCAGATATTTAATGTTTCACAAAGGAACCTTCTTCCAGAGTGGGACTGCCACCCTTCTCACTAACAGTGAAAATAATTAGGATTATCTCAGCTGCCGGAGCTTGGCAGGATCAGTCTGTACTTTCAAACAGCATTAATTCCTGGCACTAAGAACAAGGGATGAAAGGTAAAGACCTGAATGAGGGCTTTCTTCCACCTGATCTATCAGGATTAGCTCATTCTTTCCCAGTTCATGCCTGCACTCTAGTTAAGAGGAGGGCTGAGCTGTAACTGATGTAATTAGAAACCACAAGCTGAGAAAAAAATAGCCCATTATTAATCTCCCCATTTACTAGAAATTTACTAAAAAAGAAAAAAAAAAGAAAGAAAGAAAGAAAGAAAGAAAGAAAGAAAGAAAGAAAAAGAAAAAAAAGTAATAATCTTTGAAACAATTAAGTGTGTTTTCCCCCTAAGTGGAATTAAAGGCTAGGGACAAGGGCTGGAAGGACTGTATTGGATAACTCGTTCCTTAAAACCACGTTTTAACTTGTCAGTTCTAAAATCTGCAGCCAGCTTTGAGAGGGGCCAGCTCGGTGTCTAGTGTGTGGACACGCAGCTGCCCTGCCACGGTAAAAGAGAGTTCCTGAGGACGGATTCCATAACTTGGTGCACATCTTCCTCATCCTCCTCACGTGACGATGCCAACCTTCTCAAGCACTGAGAAATATGGGTTAAAGATGAGAGAGTTGACGCCAGAAAATACCTCTCTACGGAACAGTGACCAGACTTCTCTCCTATAACTGTGTCATAGTTACTGGAATATTCATACACAATTCACAAAATGATAGGATGTTTTTATTCTAAAAAAAAAAAATACCCAAACCAAACCAAACAAACAAAAAACCCCACAGGCCTATCAAATGTCTTTCTGCTCCATGCCCCAGGAGAGGACTGTTCTGTGAGTCTACATTTCTATACTCTCCACCGACCCTGGCTTTGCTAGAACTGGCCCCTTTGCTGTCATCTTGTCCCATGTTGTCCCAATTAGTGTTAATTGTCACCTTGCTAGAACCTAGAATCACCTGGAAGACAGGCACACCTGGGAGGGATTGTCGGGGTGGGGTTAGTCTCTGGGCGGTGCCTGTGGGAGATTATTTGGCTTCCAGGAGTTGAAGTAGGAAGCCCCGCCCACAGTAGGTGGCTGCACTTCCTTCTGGGATCCTGGGCTGTGGAAGGGGGCTGTAGATGGAAATAGAACTGGCTGGCTGGAGCTCCTCCTTTGGTGACTTTCCCCAAAATGTAACCTGAACTGGTAAGTCAAAATAACCCCCTCCCCTCCGAAACTGCTTTAGTCAAGGTATTTTTTATCCCAGCAATCGGAACACAAACTAAGACCTCTGTTCACCTAGAGAGTTCAACAGGAAGAATCCTTTCTTGTTTCAACATAGAACGAACACACACACACACACACACACACACACACAAGGGAGTTGGGGGAAGAGGAGTTTTGAGATAATTCAGCAGGTCAAGGAGCTTCTTGGCCACACATGGTAAGTCTCAGTTTCACAGTCAGAACTCATATAAAGGTAGTGGAGAGAACCAACCCCATACAGCTGTCCTGTGGCCCTCACATGTGCATGACACTGCTCCCCCCCCCAACACACACACATTGCATACAGACACAGTATGTATTTTAAAAGGGGAAATGGAGATAGGCTGTCTGAGCCAGCACAGCATCCTGGGTCACCGTGATGGACTTCAGTGTTCAAGCCCGTGAGTAAACATCGTTTCAATACTGCAGCTCTGCCTTGATAAGGGCTCGCTGTCTCCCACTGCCTGCCCCACACCACCCCTGCCTGCCCCACACCACCCCTGCCTGCCCCACACCACCCCGACACCGGGCACTGAACCATGAGCTCCGCCACCAGGTATTGACACGACCGAAAGCGTTTCTGACTCAGTTTCCTCAATGGTGAAAGGAATGCAGGATAGGCAAGCCTCAGTAGCTAAAGGACTTCATGTGCAGATCCAACCAGCCTGATTAACAAAAACATGCACAGGTCCCTCATCCCCTTCTTTATTACGTAAATAATATGTTTAAATGGTACAGATTAGGTAGTGTAAGTTGCATTTGTTTGTTTGTTTGTTTGTTTGAGACAGGTTTCTCTGTGTAGCCCTGGCTATCCTAGCATTCATATTCAGTAAACCATGCTGGCCTCAAACTCAGAAATCCACCTGTCTCTGCCTCCTGAGTGCTAGGATTAAAGGTGTGCACCACTATTGCCAGGTTCAGATTAATATTAATAACCAAGCAACTAAGACTGCTTAAAGCATATGTAACATTCATTTACATTATAAGCCACTAGGATACCACTTAATTAATTAATTAATTAATTAATTAATTGGTTTTTTGAAACAGGGTTTCTCTGTATAGCCCTGGCTGTCCTGGAACTCACTCTGTAGACCAGGCGCTGGCCTCGAACTCAGAAATCCAGTCTGCCTCTGCCTCCCAAGTGCTGGGATTAAAGGAGTGCCCCACCACTGCCCAACTCACTTGATTCACTTTATTAATTTTTAAAACCGTTTGAGACATAGCTTCACAGAGCTCATGGGGCCCTCAGTCAGGTGACCCTGAGCTCCCCTGGGTCAGGAGTTCACCACCACACCTGGCTTGGAACACCACTTTATGGGATGGACCTGAACATCTGGCTTCATAACCTACAACCAGACCCTGAGAACATAAAGAGATTTCTGTAGCCATTCATCTGACAGCATTGATCTGAGGGTCAAGGAGACAGAATCTCCCGTCAAGTTTAGGGTCCTAAAGGTATGATGATAATTATTCCTCTCTTCAGGCACAAGATGGACATCTTCTCCACAGAACTTGGGGTCCAAGTCTCCGGTGGGACCGAGAAAATGAATGGATTCTTATTCCGCAGTGGTTTGGAAGGAAAAATAAGTCTCACCCACACCAGAGCTCAAATGTCCTCGGAACTTCTGGGGCGAGTCTGTCTCAGGTGTCATGTTCAGAGAAAGGTGGCTTTGATTTTCCTCACCTCTCTTCAACATAACAGAAAGACGGAGAGTCACCACGAGTTCCAAACTGAAACCTGAGCCTACTATTTGTGCTTTTTACAGCATTGGTGTGTGGGACTTCAATTGCATATAACAGTTTCTGAAGCTGGGCCAACCTACAGGAAGACTTCACTGAAGCAGGCAGGGCGGAGAGCCTCGGCAAGAGCTCACTGCAGAACTAGGAAGGCCGCTGACTAGGCAAGCCTGGGGTTCCGAAACTGAGATTCTCTGAGAACAAAGAGGACACATACATAAGGAGGATGGTGTGTGGACATAACACAACCATGAAACACTGCAACGCCACACACTGGCAAAAAGAGCCTCAAATCTAACACCACTTTTAAGGATTTTAAGCGCAAATGTTTTTCATTTATATTGTATTGATACTGGCACTGAGTGTCCATGGAAAGACTTTAGAGTGGGATCTTAAAGCGGGTGGCGGGGTGAGTGGAATCCTTGGGAACTCTGTAATACATATAAGGGCTCAGGTACACATACAGATGCTGGGGTGATCACATATATGCAGTCGCATTTGAAAACAGTTAGACCTATGGCTATCACATCAATTATGGTCACCTCAAGGACGGAAGAAGCTCTGTGGGCCACCTGCCTAACACGCTGGTGCATTCCTTTCGAACCTCAGAGGCAGTGGCAGGTGGATCTCCATTGAGTCAGTCTGCCTAGTTTTTTCATGGTGCATTCTAAGCTAGCCAGGGCTATTGGTGGGTGGGGGTGGGGTAAAGGGTTAGTTAAGAGTTGCGACTTGGAGGAATTTGTCTGTCACGTGTGAAAGCAACAAGCCCTGAGCAGGTTTATGCCATCTGCCATCCTAAGAGAGAGGTTATTGGCTGAAAAGCTGGTCTCAGCCCATCCACACTGAATGGGCTCACAACCACCCATAACTCCAGCTCTGGGGGGATGCAGTTCCCTCTTTCCGCACACAGCCACACACACACACACACACACACACACACACACGCACGCACGCACGCACGCACGCACGCGCGCACGCACATGCACACGCGGCACATGCACATACACACACTCACAAATAAAATCTTTTTAAAAGGAAGAAGAAGTGAAGTCAGCGCTTGACTAGATGTTTTACAGCAGGAGAAAATTTTAGCGTAGAATTTCGAAAGGAAGAATCTCGTGTGATTCCATGCTAAAGGGCGGGGCGTGATGGAAATCCCAAATTTCCTGGGCAGTTGGTTAAGCCTAAAATGGAGGACTGTCAGAAGTATCGACAGCACCCAGGGGACCAGGGGACCAGGGGACAATGGCTTGAACCTTGTTCTTCCAATCCAGAGCCCTAAATGACCTTGGCTTTTGCTTAATTCAGGTCAGTCAGCCTTTTACCATGCGAGTACGCCATCTTTGAAAACACTAACTCAGTGGTTCTCAACCTTCAGATATGTCAACTCTTTAATTACTCATGCTATAGTGACCTCCAACCATTAAGTTATTTCCGTGGCTACTTCATAACTGCAGTTTTGCTGCTGCTGTTAACTGTGGTGTAAGGACCTACATGGGATATTCTTAGTGACTCCTGTAAGTCATCTGACCCACAGGCTGAGCACGGCTGCTCCTACTGAACTTTTAAGACCTGAATCCTGAACAATGTGCATTCCGGGATGTCTTTTGTGTAAGGGAGGACTCAGGAGTCCCGTTTCTCAAGCGGAACACGCACGGTATTTAGAGCTCATAATTTGAAAATGAATATTCCAGTAGAAGTGACACACTCGTCGCAGGGCAGAGGTCCACAGGAGGTGGTCAGCTGGATCTTCAATGTCACAGCATTCCTTTTCCAAAAAGACCGTCCGGCAGATCTCCTGAAGGAGGCAAACTGCTCCAGCGCTGGCTAGCACGCCCCACCCGTGCAGAGCGCCCCTTCGTCTCCTTACATCAGCAGTACTTGAAATCGCAGGCTGGTAACGAGCAGTCCTTCTATCCAGTACAGGAGAACTCGAACAAGTCTAAAAGCAGCATCACTGGCTGACACCAGGAAGGAAAATTCAGGTGTTTCCAGACAGGAAGATACACAGCTCGCCTAAGTTGCATGTGACTTTTCACACTCAACATGACGTTGATGTCCTGGGTGAGCACAGCGGGCCACGTAGGAGAGGCAGGCACACAGCACAGGCTACACTGTCCCAGTGGAGTTTTTTAAAGTATTTTTATGCTTGTGTGAGGCTCGAATCCCATCTATGACAGTTTGTTCTGTTAAAATGTTTCCTGGCCAATTTAATCCCCAAGAAGGACTTCAAACCTAAACAGATTTAATCAGCGGCCAACGTAGGCATCATGAGAACGGTCCTCTGTGTCCCTTCACTTGCTGTCTCTGTTACTGTTTTAGGAAAGGCCATGACATGTACAGGCTCTTCTGCAAGAATTCTAGTGTGTGTTCAAGGATGGCTGGCGGTTGAGGGGGGGGAGCTCACGTCACACCCGGTGTGCCAGAGTCCCAGAGTCCCCTGGACCCTTCAGCAGCACTGATAACTTTAAAGCTTACTTTTCCTCCCTATCTGAAGGGAGAAAATCATGGTCTTTCCTTCAGGGGGGCTTCTCAGAGCACAGTGGGATAGTGCCTGGGCAAGAAGTCCCAGAGCCTCCTAGCGCTGGGCCGATAGAGCAGAGATTAGCTAGAGTGGGAAACTTTATCATTTTCCCTTTCCTTCCCTGGGTAAACAAACTGCTTTCTCTCTAAGGATTTGGTTTCCTACATTGTTTGGGTTTTACTTTTTTTTTTTTTTTAAATTGGGGGTGGAACAAACATAACACTCTTCGCCATATAAGTGTACAGCTAGCTCAGAGGCAGAAGGTGCACTCATATTGTGGCCAGCACCTCTGGAACGCTTTAACCTTCTGAAAGGAAACACTACACTCATTAAGCACTAATGGCCCCGTCCTCTCCTCCCAAGTCATCGCCATCTCCACTCCACTTCCGGGATTCTGGCTACTCCAGGCACCCATTCAAACGGAATGGAATCCTCTGATATGTGGGGCTTATTTCACTTAGCATGATGTCCATGCTCATGCGTGTCAGAGCATGTGTCCCAACCACGTTCCTGTCAAAGGGTAATGTCCCACAGCTTAGTGCGAAGCGTGTTTTGCTCACACGATCATCCACCAATGATCACTTGGGCTGTGTCTCCCGTTGGGCGGTTGTGAAGAATGCTGCAGCCACACGCTCACAAACAGCTCAAGGCTCTCCTTCCCATTCTCCTGGGCACAAGCGGAAATGACGCATCATGCAATGATTTGCTTAATTTTAAAAGCACTGTCTGGGCTGTGGTGGCACAGGCCTTTAATCCCAGCACTTGGGAGGCAGAGGCAGGTGGATTTCTGAGTTCGAGGCCAGCCTGGTCTACAGAGTGAGTTCTAGGACAGCCAGGCTAGACAGAGAAACCCTGTCTCTTTTAAAAAAAAAAAAAAAGGCACTGACACACGGTTTTACACGAGGGCTGAGCCGCTTTACACATACATTCCTTGCACGGACCATGGCTTTGGCTGTGCCACTCACACCCACGTGCTTCCTGTACTTCTCAGAATCACACTCCCACTGCCCCCGCCCCCCTACCCCACCTTTTTCCTCCTCCCTGTTCCTGCTGATCTCATCTCCATCTAGTATCTCTTCTGCTTTCATGTCACATTGACACCGATCAATTGGGTTTCAATTTTCTTTTTTTTTCTTCTTCTTTTTTTTGGGGGTGGGGTGGGGTTTCGAGACAGGGTTTCTCTGTGTAGCTCCAGCTGTCCTGGAACTCACTCGGTAGACCAGGCTGGCCTCAAACTCAGAAATAGCCGGGCGGTGGTGGCGCATGCCTGTAATCCCAGCACTTGGGAGGCAGAGGCAGGGTTTCAGTTTTCTTATATCCCCCTTTCCCCACTTCTTCCCACCTCCCCCAACCCCATCTCCCTCTCCATCCTCTTTTTTACTCCGCCCCCCAACTCACCTGGGGTCACTGTCACTTCACAGTCCCTCCCCAAAGCATGGGCAACTGGAACTGCCTAATGTCTAGAAAAGATTCCTGGAACCCACCCGTGATCTGCTGCTTGTCAAAACTCCATCCTGTCCTTCTCTCCAGGCAGCAGGAGGGCCACACGTCCCGTCCCCTGTCCTCAGGCCACAAGGTTATCATTTATCCAGAAATCCATCCCACCTTTCTCACCCAGCCCTGGGCACAGACCTCCTCCACACTGCTGGGCTTGACCCATCTTGCCACAGAAGGCTTTACTAGCATTTCCATGAAGGTGGCTTCCGTGTCTTGACTTCTCAAAGAAAAACTGTATCTGTTCCTGAATACTACTGCCGCCATCTCAACCAGAATGGGCGGCGTTCCGGCTAGAGCACTCCTGTAAGAGAGCCTTCCGTTTCCCCAACAACCAACCAGGTCCTTGCTGGTCTTGAGTCTTGTTCACTGATATTCACTGATACTCCCTGCTTGCCCAGGCTCTGGCTTTCTTGCGGTCTCTGGCCACCCCACTCCCTCCCAGACTAAGTCCTGCTCTCCTGACAATCACATGGCCCCTCCCTTCCCCTCAGCACCTTACCCCGTTGACATTCTGGCCCATGGTACCCAGCACTTAAGCTAGTGGCATCTGGTCACCTTCCCTGGTCTCGCCAGGTACATACGTGTTTTCTTTTTCCTTTCTCCATGTCGAATGAGGTCTGTCGGGGACCATCGGACTAGGATTTTATATAGATTACGTCTATTATGGATTGACTGACTAAAGCCGTGCGCAATTTGAAAAATGAGCTTGAATCAATAGACACACCTAGTATTGTGTCCAACGATGAAGCAAACACATTTTTACAGAAAATGTTGGTGTAAAATGGCAGTGAATCAACCCACAAAATCATTCCACACACATGACAAAGACATTTATCTCCGCCAAGCCTTCAAAGCTCGGGAGAGTTAAGTCTCTACTCTTACTCTGAGAATATCCAGTTGGCACTCGGTCTCTGTATAATTAATTTCACCCTTAATGAATTATTTAAATGCTCGGGCACTGACACACACACACACACACACACACACACACACACCTTCCTTGTTCCACACTCTAAGGAGAGCAGGCATTTTGACACTGAGTTCATCTCCAGGGAAGGCTGTAATTTAATCTGTAATTCAAAAACAAGAGTGAGGCCCAGCACTCAGATGGGCTAATGCTTGCCCCCAGAGCAAAAGTGGAGAGCAAGTACTTAACACGGAGAACAAGTATTTAGCAAGTACTTAGCAAGGAGAGCAAGTACTTAAAAAGCAGTCACCTCAGCTCTTTCAAGGCAGAGAGGGTCTCTTCTGTTCATCCCGGAAAGCGCTAGCTCATCTCCAACAACACCAATTTACATAAGGAAATGCTGCAGGCTTCCAGCCAACCAGAAAGGCTGGGGTGGTACACACCTTTAATCCCAGCACTCAGGAGGCAGAGGCAGGCGAAGCTCTCAAGTCCAGGCCAGCCTGGTCTACAGAGTGAGTTCCAGGACAGCCACGGCTAGACAGAGAAATTCTGTCTTGAAGAAACAAAGGCGACAACAACAGCAACAAATGTAGAAACCAGTCGCTTTAGTTCTGAGAGTATTCCCTGAGATTCTGTTCAGGGCAGCAAAGCTCTCGGTAAGAAAGAAATACCAGTGAGGAAAATGGTCTTGCTCACAAGGAATGCGGACGGCCAGACGCACTTGGGGCCAAAAGCCAGCCCGGTGACTTAGTGATGACATGTCCTCTTACACTCCAGGACAACTCAGAGAAACTCCTCATCCCTAACACAAACAACAGTGTTAAATGCTATTGTAATTAAAGAGGCATGTGACACGCCTGTTCCCCGAAGGGCAGTCCTGGCCTCTCTGTTGTTCTTTTAAGAGGGCAGAGTATCAGAAACTGTTCCAGACACATGACCCAGGCACAGGGCAGGGACAAGATGAAGCTTGTTGTGCTGGCCTGATCTTTATATCCCCCTCACCCCGTGCCCTGTGTTCAGATCTTAACTGTCCCCTGTTTCCTGGTCCTCTCCCATTGCCCACCCCCCCCCTTCAGTCTGCTCTGGAGAGTCTTCTACTCTGAGTCCTTTACCAGCAGGAGCTTTTTAAAGAAAAGCATTCAGCTAAACTAACTCACCCAAGGCACAAGCTGCATGCAAGGTTCATTTTTTTTTTTTTTTTTTTTTTTTTTTGGTTATGTTACAAAGGGACTCTGTAGATACACAGAGATGTCAGATGTAAACTTCTGAAGTGCGCTCTCTTCAGAACACACTGCTATCAATACACAAATACCTTTCATTTTTGCTACATATGGGTTGAGTTTTTGAGACCGGTCTCACCCTTGGCTGGACTGGAACTCATGATGAACTCTAGATGGCCTCAACATTACAGCAATCCTGCCTCTGCCCCACCCCCCCTCGTACTGGGATTAAAGGTATGCACCACCACTACCACCCGGCTGTGTGATGACACTTTCTAGCCCCCGTGCTCAGTATGTCTGCGTGATGCTGGGACAGTGTGAGCTGGCTCGTGTGACTTGTCTATGGGCTCATTCCAACTGACACGTGACAAGCAGAGTCCCTTCACTCTGCCTTCCAGGAGCTTAGCTGGCCACACAGCAGTGGGCTAGTATCTAAACAGAAGACATGAGATAATTTTATTTTTCTGCGTACAGGGAACTCCCATGCTGTCTAGCCCTGTAATGAAGCTTTGGGGTTCTAATTAGGTATTTGCTAACTAACGCACTTGGTAGTTAAGGGGAGGACATTTTAATGTTAAATTTATTTATTTAAAATAATTATTTCTGACTGTGGAACAGGAAATCCCACTGCGACTGCCAAAGATGTAAGACAAAGTAGACACGTATAGGCAAAACCAACATATACACTTAAAGAAAATCACCTTTAAATAAAATAAAGGTGATGAATTTAAATATCTAAATATTTAAGTCTTGATTTTATAGAAAGACAAATTTATTTTAAAAAGCACCTTTTATGCCCAAACAAATAACCAACAATAAAGAATTATTATTATTTTAGTAATAAAAAAAGCAATATTCATTAAGACGGTAAGCAAAGGCACCAGCCGGCTGCCTCGGGCGCCACGCTCCTCCGTGGAAGTGCCTCACTGAACTGTGGGAGTGAACCACTTCTTTAATGAGCAGAGCTGGAGAGCACTGGGGACTTGAAACAGAAGCCTTGGGAAGGCTGGACCCCAGCACGCAGGAGCGGCAAGTGCTGACTTAGGGAAGCAGGCTCCCGGCCGAGGTACAGCCCACGTTATTTATTAGCATAATTATCAGACATAATGGCTCCTTGTGTGTTCTGGGCGTTGTGCTTTAAATGTCTCTCATCTTCACCAAAACCTTTCCAGGAGGCGGTGATTAATAGTCTCCCCTGATGGGTTTAAAGAGCTGAGACTCAGAGAAGGCGGTCAGCGTGCCCAAGGACACACTCCTGCTGAGTGTCAGAGCGAATCTGGACAGACCTGGACAGTCGACGAGAAGCCACAGCACCCTGAAGCACCTCTGCTGGTTTTTACTAACACGGGCTTCAGTTCAAAGACTCGGGGGCCTGAGCACCCGTCCGGGCAGCCGCAGCCTGGTTGAAAAAGCAGCTTTGAGTGGAGGTTCGTGTTTCCTTCCCAAAAATCAAACTAGGGAGCCAGCAGCACAGGGATTCCAATCCCCGGCTCTCTAGAACTCAGGTTCCAAAAGTCTTCAGTACCATCCGATCCAGCAAACGCTGTGTGTGGACAGCAAGTCCATGGAAGGGAAACCAGGTTCCGTGAAGAGTCTACACAGTCATGTTTGTGTTCCCCGATGCACAACCCACATTGGCTTTTACACACACACACACACACACACACACACACACACACCCCAGGAAGCAACTTGATGTCTCTTCACAGGGAGGTAGTGAAGGCCTGCTATCCATGTATCCATGGTATCTACATATTATTCGGCCTTCAAGAGGGGCTCTTGCTTTTAATTAACGATAACATGGGTGAACCTGGAGCTCCTGCCAACCAAAATAAGCCAGGCCAAGGGCTGCCAATCCCAGACTTATGGGGTGTCCGAATGAACCCAATGCCTGGAAACAGAGATAGGCAGACAGGTTCAGAGGGTACTAAGTTTCACTTATGCACGAGAGCAAGTCCTAGAGCTCTGTCATACAGCACCCACAGTTAACTGTCATGTCGAGGAGCAGGAAAGACAGTACACATAATATGAAAGATCCTGACGGTGGGTTTGTGCCCTAACCCCTAACTGTGGCAATGGTTTTCAAACATATCAAGTTTTTTACTACATAGATGCAATGTCTAAAACCAAGTGTGCATCCGTTGGCTGTTTTATAAGAGTCTTCTGGGATCCCTTGCTGTGACGGGAGATGTTAAGCAGGGAGATTCTGCACAGCTGGACAGGTTCTAGAGTTTGAGAAACTGATCTAGAAGAAGTCCTGGGTTTTCTTTTTAGACCCACTTCTTGCTACAAAGACTTCAGAGTTCTAACATGGTAGAAAACAGAAGAGTCAGAGTTGCTATTGGTCCTGGGCAGAAAGGACATGCCCATGGGCCCTGGAGAAGCCAATAGCATCCATGGAAATGCCAACAATGACAAAGGAGGCAGCCAGCACCTGATGCCCGAGGAGGAAATGGAACTAGAATTTCTGGGGATTTGAAAGCCACAGAAATGGCAGTGAAAACAGTTCAAGGAAGCCAGGCCTGGTGGTGCAAACCTTTAATCCCAGCACTTGGGAGGCAGAGGCGGGCAGATCTCTCTGAGTTTGAGGTCAGCCTGGTCTATAAAGCAAGTCCAAGACGGCTAGGGCTCTGTCACACAGAGAAACCCTGCCTTGAAAACAAATGACCAAAAGAGCTCATGGATTTGGGGTTCTTTTGGGTAGAAGAGAAGGGGGGAAACGGTAAAACTAACCTGACCTCCCTTTTCAGACCCCACCTTTCTACAAGGTAAAAAGCTTTGGCCCCTGTTGTGCAACTGTTTCCTTCAAGGTTGAAACCTTCCATCCTGCAGGGAAGATCCTTAAACAGGAGGGTGGATCACTCAGAAGAGCTTCAGGAAGTCCCTGAAACCGACCGGCTTCACCAGGCCCCTCCCTGACAGAGTAAGCAAGAAAGGCTGAGAGTTCCTTCTAAGAGCCAAGCTGCCAGGGGCGAAGCAGAAACCAGGCTTGGAAAAAGGTCACATGCAAAGGACACTCTCCAACCTGCAGGCTGCGCAGCGTGCTCCAAGTTTCCTAGCTGCTGTGACCTGTCACCCATGCTGGGGTGGGCCTGGGTGATGTAGCTGTCTTTGGGTCATTTCTGCTCCTGTAACGAACCCTTCACCCATACTCCTGTAAGTAACTCCAATAAAACTCATTGGTTCACCAAGTCAGACTCTGGTGATCTCTTTACTTTGATCTGTCTCTATCTGGGGCGAGTAGACGTGTGTATCTATCATCTCCCTGGGCAGAAAGGAGGAAAGCACACCAGGCAGGGAGGAGCTAGCCAGCAGGCAGGGCCTGAGTGGGCCTCTCCTCATAGGTTTTTGCACACACAGAGTTCCCAAAGCACACAGAGTGGGCTGGCTGGGCAGGCCTGGCTGCACAGAGTCAAGCAGGTATGTTTACAGGGTAGGTAAGTAATTACCCCACTCCACCTCCTGTGACCCGCCATGATGCCAGGGCAGAGACAATGAAAAATGAACCGATTCACCCCAGCAGGCTTCGGCACCCTCGGTCAGCAGTATCGACTCCTGATACATCTAACAGAAACGTTTACTGGCTGGCAGGTCCACTGTGGGGATGAATCTATCAATCAATGAAGCTAACACACAGAGTTCCGACTCAGGCTGCAACTTTAAAAACCTGGCTGACAGGAAATGGTTAACGACACGTTAATAAACTCTTGGATTCAGGCTGTCTCTAAGAACTATATTGACCGCCCCCCGCCCCACCATGCCTTCTTTGGGGCCTCACAATCTCCAGAGCTGTAAAGAGGAGGGTTTGAGTTCAGTAACCTCACCTTCTTTCTCTTCTAGAACTTAGTCCATGGGCTGATTTCTTGGGTCCCCATTTCTGCTTCAGCCCCAGTGATTTAAGCACCTGTTCAAAGTCAGGATTAATGGCACACAAAGGAAGACTGGGGTAATTTAGCACCAAGTGATTACTTCTGAAGCAAGAAATTAAGACCTTTCCATTCCTCACAGATACTACCATTTCCTGTTGTCAATAACCGGCTGGGCTCTTTCCAACCACTGGGAACTGGCTGCTAAATGGGATGAGGCTCATTTCATCCACCCCTGGGCTGGAGTGGCTACCAGTGTCCGGATGACAGCCTCAGCCTCACAGTAATGATAGCTCATCAGTAGCAGCCTGGACACGATTGGTTCTTTGGGACCTTGATGCTTTAGTCTGAGTCCAGCCCTTGCAAAAACATCAACAGCTACTCTTGTGTGAGTCCCTGTGGTCACCCAGGATAGCCTCCATGGACACAGTGGACGCACACTCCCACCAGCACCGAAAGGACTATCTTCCATCTTTCCTACGAAGCAGACAGCATGTATTTTAGACACAGCTGTTGCCATAGAATTTGAGCAAGAGGGCAGAATAATTCTCCTTTATGTACAAGTACGTAAGTATATGCATGTAGGGGCCAGTGTACAGCCTCCGGTGATATTCCTCAGGCACTGCCCACTTTTAATTTTTTCTAAAAACAGGTTCTCTCTCAGGGTCACCAAGACTATCTCTGCCTCCCCAGTGATGGGAGTATAAACACAGGAAAAAACAGGAGTTAATTTTCCCCTTCGGTTATAGTCCTCAGGCTTGCAAAGCAAGAATTGTAGTGATAGAGCCGTCTCCGCAGCCCTCAGAGATGATATTTTGTGCAGAGATGGATTGGGACTCCACGCAAGGTGGCTGTTAGGTAGACACGAACTATGCTGGAGGGAGGGCCTCGGCCTGGAACCCGCTCTCACGCTTTCCTTCCGAGGTGAGGCAGGAGTCGTGGTGAACATGGTCCAGTTATCCACCACCTCAGGCTGCCCACCGCAGGCGGGACCCTCGAACATTTGCCCGATGGAAATGGAAGCCCCGTAGATGTTGGGAAAACCGCCATTGCCCGGAGCATGCTACAGATGCGAGCTGGGTCTCCAGGTTTGTGCAGCCGCATTTAACAAGGTCTGAAGGGCAAGCATTCTCTGCAGTGATCCCTTTCATACCTCTACAGAACACACCAGCACATCTGGAAACATGAAACAAACAAACCAGACAAATACAGAACCTAAGGAGGAAGACCCAAAGTGAGGACATTAAGCAATAAACAATGTTTCATCCAAACGGCATGACCCATTTATTAGTAATTAATATTGCCAGTTTAAAAACAAAAACAAAAACAAAAACAAAGAAACCCTACTTGTGCTAGCATGAAGGAGATTCACTTAAGACTGGAAAAAGCATGTGGACACCACATGCTTACTACAGCACCGCTTACGTTAGAAACCCAAGACTGAATTTCTGCAGAAATCCAAGCCTGTGTCAGCTTCGCTGCAGAGAGCCTGGGATGGGCTACAGCAAGAACTCAGCTTCAAAAGAGTGGGGAGGAGGAGGACCCAACTCACTATGACACCAAGACTACCGCTGGCCACAATGACGAGGTTTTCTTTTGAAAGCCAAACGGTGGGAAGCTAGAGAACAAACAAAAGCAATAATAATAATAATAATAATAATAAAAAAAACCAAAAACTCTGTACATTTAAGGAAAAATAAAACCATGCATTCAGAAATATGTTTCTAAAAACCAGCTTCCAAGAATGGATTGGAAAATTTTAATTACATTTATTTATTTACCTGTGTCTGCGCTCGTGCCGTGGCTTACGCACAAGGGTCGGAGGACAGCTTATACTCAGTTCACTCCACATGCATTTCGGGGATCACACTCAGGCTGACAGGCTTGGCCTCAGGTGCCTTTACCCACTGAGCCATGACCAGCCCAAGAATTACTTTAGAGAGTATTCTCTTTAAATGTTAAATATGAGTTTAATGTGCTTTATAAAAGGTTTTTTTAATTTTAAAAATTTAGGTATTCATTTTAATGTATGTTTTGCCCACATGTATGTACGTGCACTGCATGCTTGTTTCATGCTTGAGGAGGTCAGGAGAGGATGTCAGATCTTCTGGAAATGGAGTTACGGATGACTGTGAACTAGGAACTTAACTCTAGCCCTCTGCAAGAGCAAAATAAGTGAATTATGAAAGCTACGCGGCAAGCCTCACCTTGCGGTGAAATGGTTGGTGCAAACCGTTGTGGAAAAAGTCCCTGACCTACCACTTAGCTGTATGGTAAAGACAAACCACCATAAACCTTCAGGTTATGAAAAAACGCTACACTGAAAAAGTTCTGACTCAAATTGGAAGTGAATTTGTTTGAATACAGCTTCTCTTTATACAACAGAGACAATTCCCTAGACGTTGCCTCTTGGGGATGCATGGTTTAAATGACAATTTCAGTTTACCAGGGCATCCTGTGAGCCTAGTAAGTGGTCACAAGCCTTGAAACGCAAGAGACCTGCAACCTGCATCAAAATACAAGGCATAAACGTGTGCTCAGAGCACCATGGAGAGGAACCCAGGGTGTGTACTCTAGCACCATAAGCACCCGGGAGGGCAGCAGAACACAGAAACAGGCGAAGAATGAAGCAGAATAATGAAAAGGATTTCCAAAACCAAGAATCAGGTTTGCATAACAAAGAGTCGGGGGCTTAGGAAAGGGTGACTTGAGGTTAGAGGCGAGATTCTGGCCTCAGAACTTGGGTGCTGCGCCACCCAAGAACCTACATATCAGAAATCCCATCGTTAAACATTCAATTCTTCAGAATAAACGCTGGCCCCTGTTAAAATGCAAATAATCAAGAAGACCAAGACACAAAATCAATGTTACTTTACCATGTTATTTATCAAATTGTTTTCTCTCAAAGGAGGAGGGAGCGGAAGAGATGGGCTACTAGAAGTCAGAAAACGTGTGTGTGTGTCTGTGTGTGTGTGTGTGTGTGTGTGTGTGTGTGTTTGTACACATACCTGCATGCATGCATGCAAATGTGTATCAAGGAAGGACTCTGGACAGAAAACTCACATTAGTGAGTTTAACCCCACTCATCACCCAGTTTCTTTCCTGGAGTCACTCTTGACTGGAGCCTTGTCATCTTTTGAAGAATTTGGCAGCTCAAACTTGGTCAGGGAGCTTAAGGCAACAGATCCTGGATTCTTGCAGCCAATGAAAGTAACTAAAATGAGCCCGGCACCAAGAGAAGCCCCTCTGCATGCAAGATTCTACTTAACCACCTGAGAGGAAAGGAAAGGCACACTACCAGCTCCAACCTGTACCAGGAAAACCAGGGCTCAGGAAGGACGAGGAATCACCCAAGGTCACGAGGCCACGGACATTTGGGTCTGAGGACAGCCCAGCTCAGTGCTCCTCGTCCACACGGAAGCCTCCCTCCCACAAAGAACATGAAGTAAGTTAGACACAACTCAGTGCTTATGTCTATAAGGCATCCACAGTCCCCAAAGGTCACCAATGCCTTTAAAGTCATCCTTTCCTCAAACAGATATATTTGACAAATATAAATATATATTAGCATATATATTTTTAAATAAAAATATAAATACATATATGGTGTGTGTGTGTGTGTGTGTGTGTGTGTGTGTGTGTGTTAAAAAAATATAAAAAGGTAGCCAGGCATGGTGGCACAAGCTTTTAAGCCCAGCACTTAGGAGACAGAGGCAGGTGGATCTCTCTGAGTTTGGGGCCAGCCTAGTGTACAAAGCAAGTCTAAGACAGTCATGGCTCTGTTACATAGAGAAACCCTGCCTTGAAAAACAAAACAAAACAAACAAAACAACATAAAAGGTAAAATTAACTCCTTTCTCATGGTGTCCACCCTGTCTTCCTTACCAGAATGAATCCTAACACATGGTATTTGGCCATCAGATTGGGATATGCGGTGGACCTTTCCAGTCAGTCCCCCTTGCCTCTAACTGATGGTCACAGTGGCATTGGAAGTCCACGGACAGCAGACCAAGTGATAATTCACACCCCAGTGACTTCTGGGAAAATAAAAGCTCACACCACACAAAATCCAGGATGTGAGTTGGCCGTTAGGCCACTCTGTCTTATCTTCATAGAAAAGTGAGACATAGAAAACAACCAGATATGTCAGGTTGGAGTTGAACACTCATAAACCTGCTGACTAGAAGGCGAGCCTTATCCTTGTGACAACACATCTGTGCAAGTGGGAACAGACCTGACTGCGACCACATCCTGAATCAACAACGGCAGACAGAGGGGCTCATCTCTTGCCCTGCGGATTCTTTTCTTCCAGCACACATAGACATCTTAAAAGTGACAGGTTACCGCCTCAACACTGAGGGACAGGACCCCTGGGGTCAGCAAACAGTTCTGCCATCCTCAGGCGCGCGCACGTCTGGGAAGATTTCTACGGAGTCTACCTTAGGCTCTACACCCAGCCGCTACTGCCCTCGCAGCTCAGGCTGTCCTGCGTTCCTTCCCTCCTGTCTTAGCTCTTGCTCCTGAGACTCACCACCCAACACAGAATCTGCTCACAGGTGCTTGTCTATGTGGAACCCAGTCTAATACACAGATATCCTGTATCCCTGATCAACACAGTCTTAACATATGGATATTCCATATCCCTGACCAGCATATAGTCTGACACACAGATAGTCCATATTCCTGATCAAGAAATAAACACAAGAACAAAGTTGCCCAGAGGAGCTATGACACAAGAGCTTGAGGGTTAATCATCACTGGAAAGTTATAGATCACCCAGGAAAGAAACCTCCTCGTGTCCACAGACACTAGGTTTAACTTGGGTTTGACTGAGTAGGGAAAGCCCACCAGGAAAATAGTTCGATCACATAGTCCGGGGTTCAGATCCCATCCCCCCAAAGGAGGAAGTATGTGGACCATCAGCTCTGGTCTCTGCTCCTGACTACGGAGGCCGTGTGACCAGCCACCTCACAGTCCCGGTGTCACACCATTGCTACCATTATGGACTGGATGCTCAACCTGTAAGCCAAAACGCAGCTTTCCTTCCTTAAAGTTGCCTTGTTCAGGTATACTCTTGCAGCAACAGGAAAGTAACTAATACCCTTGACTATGAGCACAAGATGTAAGGGAGAAAACAAATCAGCATAGAAAATATGTATCTCCATAAACAAGGGTGTATTGTTTTCAAAACTTTATGAGATCTAGGTGCTGGAGGAATGGCTCAGTGGTTAATCACTAGCTGCTCTTCCAGAGGAACTGGGCGCTACTCCTGGCACCCACATGGTAGCTCACAAGCATCTGTAACTCCAGCTCCAGAGCATCTGATGCCCTCTTCTGGCCCCCATGGGCACTGCACACACACAGTACACTGACACCAATGTTGGCAAAACATCCACACCCACCATGAAATAAAAGAAAAGTAATTTTGTTTGTTTGTTTAGTTTTTCAAGACAGGGTTTCTCTGTGTAGCCCTGGATGTCAGTAATTTTTTTTTAAATTTAAGAGATCGTTATTGTAACTGCACTGTTTTTAAAAAAATTCAGTATGAAAGAAGAGGTTATTTCTCTTGAGAGAAAAAGCAACTACTAAAACTAAGTGGTTAAGAACCTCATTTTTAAAAGATTATCATGGAGAAAATAGAAAAAGTAAGCAAATGATTACTCCCCTGCTCCAAAAAGGCCCAGCCTGGATGATTTCAGTGGCAAATCTATTCAAACAGAAGATTCAGCCAATCTTGTGTCACTTGATAAGGAAGGGGAGTGACTTTGATTTTATCCTACAAGTCTATCATTTGCAGGCTGTCACCATATAAAAACATGACAAGGATGGGACAAGCCAGAAGGAGACTCAAGATCAAGGTCCTTTCTGGATGTGAAAGGTTCTACATCAATGCGAGCAAAGAGAACTCAGTGATGGACCAAAGGGACAACAGCTCCTGATGAGGCACTTTGTCCCAGGATTCTAAAACTGATTCCATATTAGGAAACCTATCAATGTCACTTGCTACATTGATAGGAGAAAATGTTGTCTTTTTGATACTAGAGTACTGTTGTGTAACAAGAGTAAAACATTCCATCTTTCAGGGAAGCGCCTTAAGCAGGAAGATAGGAAACTCAATACAGCTTCAGGAAGTCCCTGAAACTGACCAAATTCACTCTGCCCCTTCCTGTCATAATAAGCAATAATAGCTGAGAGTCTCTCTCTCTTGGATGAACTGAAGCTGAGATGCAAAAGAAGATTCACAAGTCACAGTGAAAAGACTGAGAACAGAGCAGATGCCTGAAAAGAAGTAGGAATTAGCCTAGCTGTGTAGAAGGGGCTCAGACCAACTGAAACAGATGGAAAGGGCACTCTACCCATCCTGTTGAGCTGCCTGCAGGCTGTGCAGTGTGCTCCACTGTAACGAGTGCTGGTGGGGGCTTTGGTGATACGGCTATCCTGGAGTCAAATCTGCTCCTGTAGGTAACCCTTCACCCATATTCCTGTAAGTAACCTCAATCAACTCATTGACTCACCAAATTGGACTTTGGTGGTATCCATACTTTGACTTACTGTGGGTTCTTTATCTGGAGTGTGTGTGTGTGTGTGTGTGTGTGTGTGTGTGTGTATGTGTGTCATCTTTTCAGTAAAAGTTTTGTCACACAGCAATGTCCACATTGCTCAATTTTCTCTTCTCTCTTCTTTTTTTTTCATTTTTCAAGACATGGCTTCTCTGTGTAGAACTGGCTGTCCTGGAACTTTCTCTGTAGACCAGGGTGGTCTTGAACTCAGAGATCCACCTGCCTCTGCCTCCCAAGTGGTAGAATTAAAGACGTGCATCACCACTGCCCAGCACTAGGCGGTCTTGAAATCTCTTCTGCTTCCTCAATTTCTCAATGTGGCAAAATGCAGATAATATTTACTATCTTCACTGTCTTTTTTAAAATATATATATATATATATATACATATACACATATATACATACATATATTATTGGATATTTTCTTTATTTGCATTCCAAATATCATCCCCTTTCCCGGTTCAGCCCTCCTGGAAACCCCCTATCCCATCCCTCCTCCCACTGCTTCTATGAGGGTGTTCCTCCACCAACCCACCTACTCTCGCCTCCCTGCCCTTGATTCCCCTACACGGTGGCATCTATCGAGCCTTCATAGAACCAAAAACTTCTCTTCCCATTGATGCCTGACAAGGCCATCCTCTGCTATATATGCAGGTGGAGCCATGGATCCCTCCATGTGTAATTTTGGTGGCTTGGTCCCTGGGAGCTCTGGGGGGAGGGGCTCTGGTTGGTTGATATTGTTGTTCTTCCTATGGGGCTGTATTACAGAGCAATAGTGATAAAAACTGTATGATATTGGTATAGAAACAGGCAGGAAGATCAATGGAATAGAATTGAAGACCCAGAAACGAACCCACACACATATGGTCACTTGATTTTTAACAAAGGAGCTAAAACCATCCAGTGGGAAAAACAGCATTTTCAACAAATGGTGCTGTTTCAACTAGCAGTCAGCATGTAGAAGAATACAAATCGATCCTTTCTTATTTCCTTGTACAAAGCTCAAGTCCATGTGGATCAAGGACCTCCACATAAAACCAGATACACTAAAACTTATAGAGGAGAAATTGGCAAGAGCCTCGAGCACATGGGCACTGCAAAATTTCCTGAACAGAACACCAAGAATTGACAAATGGCACCTCATAAAATTGCAAAGCTTCTGTAAGACAAAAGACACTGTCAATAATACAAAATGGCAACCAACAAATTGGGAAAAGATCTTTACCAACCCTACATCCAATAGAGGGCTAATAACATATATATATATACACACATACATACACACACACACGTATATATATATATATATATATATATATACGTATATATACGTATATATGTATGTGTGTGTGTGTGTGTGTGTGTGTGTGTGTGTGTGTATAAAGAATTCAAGAAGTTAGACTCCAGAAAATCAAATAACCCTATTAAAAAATCGGGTACAGAGCTAAACAAAGAATTTTCAATTGAGGAATACTGAATGACCTAGAAGCACTAAAGAAATGTTCAACATCCTTAGTCATCAGGGAAATGCAAATCAAAACAACCCTGAGATTCCACCTCACACCAGTCAGAATGGCTAAGATAAAAAACTTAGGGGACACCAGATGCTGGTGAGGATGTAGAGAAAAAGGAGCACTCCTCCATTGCTGGTGGGATTGCAAGCTGTAAAACCACTCTGGAAATCAGTTTGGTGGTTCCTCAGAAAATTGGACATAGTATTATCTAAGGACCCAGCTATACTTCTGGGCATATACCGAAAAGATGCTCCAACATGTAATAAGAACACATGCTTTATTATATTCATCGCAGCCTTATTTATAATAGCCAGAAGCTGGAAAGAACCCAGATGTCCTCCAACAGAAGAATGGATACAGAAAATGTGGTAAATTTACACAATGGAGTACTACTCAACTATTAAAAGCAATGAATTCATGAAATGCTTAGGCAAATGAATGGACCTAGAAAATATCATCCTGAGTAAAGCAACTGAGTCACAAAAGAACACACATGGTATGTACTCACTGATCGTGGATATTAGCCCAAAAGCTAATACCCAAGATACAATTCACAGACCACATGAAGCTCAAGAAGAAGGAAGGCCAAAGTGTGGGTGCTTTGGTCCTTCTTAGAAAAGGGAACAAAGTAGTCACAGGAGCAAATATGTAGATAAATGTCAAGTAGAGACTGAAGGAAAGGCCATCCAGAGACTGTCCACCTGGGGATTCATCCCTTATACAGTCACCAAAGGCAGACACTATCATGGATGCCAAGAAACGCATGCTATCAGGAGCCTGATATAGCTGTCTCTTGATAGAGACCCTGTCACAGTCTTACAAATACAGAGGCGGATGCTCACAGCCTCTGTCTTTAAAGGTGTGGGGTCCACTTTTTTTTTTTTTTAACTATGCCACCACCACCTTCTAGTTCCTGGACTCTTTCATTTTTCCAGCCTGAAAGGACAGTCCTCACTGAGTAAGGAGCTCTCCATTTTCTTCTGTCCTTGGTCCCCAGTGGCTATTTTACTTTCAATGTCTATGGTCTCTAAGGACCATGTCTAACTGGAATCGAGCAATATTGTCTCTTGTGATTATAGCTTTTTCACTTAGCATAATGCCTTGAGGTTCCTCCATGCTGTCTGGAGTATCCACACGTCCTTCCTTTAAGGCTGAATTAACAGTCACTATTCATGTGTAACTCGTTTTATTTATTTCTTTGTTTGTGGGCTGACCTTTGGGTCATTTCCCACTTCAACGTAACAAAAAAAAAAGCATTCGTTTTGTTTTATGTATACGGATATTTTGCCTGCATATACCACATACATATACTTCCCAAGGAGGCCAGAAGAGAGCATCAGGTCCCCTAGGATTGAAGTTGCAGACACTGAGTCCCTGTATGAGTGTTAGGAATTAAACATGGATCCTCTACAAGAATAGTAAGTGCCCTTAACTGATAGGCCATCTTTCCAGCCACTTGGGTCTTTGTGAACAATGGTGCTATGCCCATGGGTTTGCAGCAATCTCTTTAACTTGCTTTCAAACCCTTTTAGGTCATGTTCTGGTTGTTGTTTGTTTGTTCTTTCGTTTTGTCAACTTGATACAAGCCTAGACATGTCTGGAAAGAAATAATCTTAATTGAGAAAATGTCTCCATTAAGATTGCCCTGTAGGCAAACCTGAAGGGGTGTGTGTGTGTGTGTGTGTGTGTGTGTGTGTGTGTGTGTGTCACTGTGAGCGGTGTCACCTGGGCTCTAGATGGGTCCTGAGATGTATAAGAAAGCAGGCTGATGGTTCACTGGGATGGCTGGGTAGGGAGTTCATTTACATTTTCCTATTAGTGACACTGAGTGTCTTTTCATGTATCTCTATCGTGGAGGAAATACCTATTCAAATCCTTTGCCCATTTCTAACCCAGTCTGTTTTGTTGTGGGGTGTTAGCAGTTAGTTCTGGGTAAAAGTCTGCAAATATTTCTCCACATTTCAGGGCTGCCATTTGATAGTATCTTTTGATGTGCAAATTTAATTTTTTCATGAAATTAAATCTTATGCCACCATACCTTTGTGTTGGCCACAAAAAGTCATTGTAAAATTCCACATCATGAAACTCTAGACTTACATTTTCTTCTAAGAGTTCTGTCACCGTGCTGCACACTTTGGGATCCATCCTGAGTTATCTTCTGTATGGTGTTAGGTGAAGGGCCAAACCCATTTTTATATAATATCAGGTTCTCCCGGAGCTACTTCCTCAATAATCTCCTTGGCAGGTTCCCAGCACTCGACACAATTTATGATTCTGTCTGTCTGTCTGTCTGTCTGTCTGTCTGTCTCTGCATGCAAGGGTGGGAGTTATTTTGGGGTTCTCTACTGTTTTCCAATTTGGTTTCTAAGTCTATCTTTAAGGCAGCATGCTGTTCCTTCTTGTAGTTATTAACAGGGATTGTAAGAGAGACACTAAATAGCAGAGTGAACCTTGGGAAAAGCATCAGCGGAAGACAAAGGTCCAGCTCACAAAAAGAGAGAGAGAGAGGCCCAAAGGAAAAGAAAGCCACCAGTGACCTCGTACGGAGCATTCAATGTGAACTGGCCATCTCATGTCAGAGCCACCACGTCCAACTCTGCCTTGCCATTAAGGATAAGGTATTTGGTCAGTCAAATCTGTAAAAGGAATGCAGTTATTCCCAGAGTTTTCTAACTACACACCAGGCAGCATCTACCCTTCCTCAGACCGTGACAGCAGCCAAGCAATCGGAAGAGAAACACTTCCAAAACCGGGTTCCCTTGCTCCCAACCTAGCGGCACTCGGAAGTACAGAGTTCTACGGTTAAAACCCAGTGCTCTGGGCAGACACACAGTTATGTAGTGGATTCCAGACAGGCTGACATCTTGGCAGAGTGTGATTATGACTGTGTCTCTAGCCTTGAAAATTACTTTTGTATAACTTCAGGGGAACAACTTCTGCAGTTCACTGTGTGGAATTCCCTCTCTGGCTAAGCAGCAGCAATATACTGTTAACAGGAGTTAAAACAAAAACAGAAGAAAACATGATAAACAAAACAAGCAGCTTATACCCAAAAGCTCACTTGAATGGATACAACAGTCCCAGTTTACTGGAACGGGTCTGGCTGTCGTCTATTATGGACCAGTTAATGCTGTGGCAACTGCTTTTCCAAGCTGGCCATTGATCCATGAAGATGCGCACTCTGGGCTCTCTGCAGCATAAACCCTCACAGCCTCGGGCAAGTGCTGATAGAAATGTTGTACAAGGCGTGGCGACGGTGGTATGCGGAAGGTTCAATTAGAGCGGTATTTAACCTAATCTATTGCTCATCAGAAAACACTTAGCTCGGAATCAGACGAGAGGCTGACAAGGAGCACGGGCCACTTAACCGTCCCCTCCGGGCGATCACTCTCTCAGCCCCAGAGTGTGGCAAATTAAAACAACTACGCATTGACTTTTTGCTTCTGTAAACATTACGGGGTGATTGACGAGACGGCGATGTCAGGCTGCAGGCAGCCAGACAGGCTCGAACACTGCCCCTCTCATTGCTTATCTGCTCTGTTTCCTCGGTGGCATTCCTGTGGGACAGGGAGGAAAGCGGGCTCGGTTACGAGAGATCACACAGAGAGGCAGCACCCTGCCTTGTCCATAAGATGCTTCAGAGGGGGTTTAAACAAATCACTATCTGTCACTTTCAAACAGAAAAATAGACTTCCAACTGGAAAATCTGAAAACCAGTATTTTACTAGTCTGCTATGCATCCTGATGGGAAGGATTCCTTCCTCTCGTTTTCTGTCTCCTTTACCTCAAAACTGTAGGCAGTAGCAGACAGACAGCTGGGGTAGCTGGCGGGGTGGGGGTGGGGCAGCAGACAAAGAGACAAGCAAGATACTTCTCAGGGGTCACAGAAAGAGGACCAGGCATTGGTCTTGCTCTGACCCAGGCTGCCTTCGTCTTCATGAGAAGCTGTTCCCACAGCCCTATCCACACCCATGCTGGGTCTCCGCCAATAGAGAGGGGAGGTAGGCAGTTTCCTAGATACCGTAAGGCAATATTAACTCAAAGTGGATCAAATACCTGCTGTAAACAGAAGGGCCAAGACGAGAACACTCTTAAAGAACAGAGAACGTTTCCTGCGACTGGATTGTGCAACTCTCAGAGGTGGGATCAAAAGCACCAGCAACAGATGAAATGGAAAAACCTTCTTTGCATCAAGACGCAAACAAGCCAGCGGAGCAGCAGCCCACGGAACAGGAGAACGCACGTCAATCATGTATCAGATAGTGATGAATGTCACTTTCCCAACCTTGGCTTTAATGGCAGCAAGGCTTGCCAAGTCCCCAAGGCTAATGTGCTGCCCCAAGGCTACAAAGCAAGTTTTCCACCTCAGGCAAGCACTCATTCTTGGACTGAGATCAACCACAATGTACGTTAGGCACCTTCCATCTATTTAAAGAAGAAAGAAGTGTGTGCATCACAGGTGCAGACAGGGATCAGTCGGAGTTTGTCAGCACCCACTCAGGGCGGCTGTCAGCAACACCTGCTCAGCCCGAACGGGCTATTTGAATAAGGACTGCTGTGCCCACAAACGTTAAGACTTTCAAATGGTATTTGTTCAACGCATGGTACTTGTGTTCACGCCTTTGTCTCTGCTTTAAACTCTCGAGTTATTCTTTCTGTCACTATGAACGTTCCAAAGTGCTATTTAATGGGACCGTCTGTGACGACAGAAAAGTTCTACCTCCCCTCAATACTGTCTCAAGGAAGGTGTGGCTACTGGGCAGCTGAAATGGAGCCAGTGTGACAGAGAAACTGGATTTCAGTAAAAGCTCGGAGCCCTGGGCGGCTACTGTCCTAGATGTAGCAGGTCAAGGAGGAGAAGCTGAAGGCAGGGGGTTCTGTCCTGGAGTCTCTGGTTGAAAGGAGTAGCTGAGAGAAAAGTCAGAGGAGCAGCTGGAGCTCACTGTACTCTGATTTTGGCTGTTGTAACAAACTACCTGCACATGCACTCACACACACACAATCACATCATGCACATAATCACATCATACACACACACCACACAATCACATCACACACACACAAATACACTCACACATGCTACACACACCCCCACAATCACATCATACACACACATACATTTATACATACACACATATCATACACATACATCTACCGAGATGCACACACACACAATCACAACATACATATACACACACATGCATGCATACACATCACAATCACATCATACACACATACATACACATCATACGCACATACCACACATACATATCACACCCACCACACATACATATCACAGGCACATGCACACACACACACATACACACACACACACACACACACACACACACACACACCCCAAACTTATCTGGCTCCCTGGAGACTAGAAGATGAAGATCGTGGTGCAGATATCTAGCATGGGCCTCTCATGCTCCACCATCCCATGGCAGAGACAGGAACAATCGCCCCAGACCATCAGAGAATGCAGAAAGGTTCCTTCTTTTGTCTGACACCCACTCCAGAGACAACTAACCCTCTCCCATGAGGAGAGCCCTAATCCATTCTCGACTGGATTAACAAGTGGCCTCTTCTAGGATCATCGGGGCCCCCAGCATGCCCCACACCCAGCTGCTACTTGTCTCTTCAGTAGAGAGCTCCCCTCCAGTCAATGCTACCCTTCCCACCTGGAGCATTACAGAGAGATGTGAGCACCCCGCGTCTGACAAGGACCTGCAGAAATCCTTGGAATATCCGGAGAGGTGACTGTGGCAGGAGTCTTTGTCCTTCCGATGAGGTGACTCTTGGTAGCCTCCCACACCCTTCTGTGCAAGCCCCTATTTCAAGTTTGGAACTTAAGAGGCCAGGAGGGGAAATGTTGCCAACACCACTGCTGCCAGCGCCAGCTCTCTGACTCAGCACTCCTGGGCAGAATCCTTTCCAGAAAAGCAATACCAGACAGGAGCAGCTTTTGTGGAAGACCTGCTGCCTAACACGACGACGACAACGATGTAGGAATCTCAAATTTGTGGTCAGCCAGATAGAAATGTGCCCAGGATAGCCCGAACACTCAACAGCTGGAGTATGAAATGTTTGGGGGGACTGAGCCTTTAGCCTATGGGGTCTAGGCGACTCCTGAGAGTTAACTTAAGACAGCAATATATTACATTGTAGTACATCCTACTGGTGTCAGAAGAAAGAAAATGAAGACATTGCCCACCAGCCATGAGCTTCATTGTGAAGCCTCCATCCTAGCTCACAACTCCTAGAAGCAATGCACTTCGCACTGACATTCTGGTGAAGAGATGCCTGAATCCCTAACACACTTGGCAGGAAAATGAGCCAACCTTGTACCTGCAGCAGTACACCACAGTAAGCTGTCCAGAGCAGAGGAGTGGAATTCCTTTTCTGATTCAGGTATTTAAAAAAAAAAAAAAAAGGAAGAAGAAGAAGAATCCAAATTATGAAGAATGGGAACTCAGAAATGAGGAGACAACCTAGAAAAATAATGTCCCTTGGACAGAAGGAAGTATAACTGTTAAAGTTCTGGGTCCTAAGAAACTCCCTTGGCCCTGGGGACATGGCCACAGGCAGGGGACTGACACGTCAACATGAGGGAAACATGCAAAGGGGGCAGCCAGTGCAGGGTACAGACTTAAGTGTCCACTTCCCCGAAATCGTATCAGGAAGCAAACATGCAACCCTCCAACAGTGCAGTGAGCTGACTGTTCCCTTCCTCTTCCAAGACTGTGAAGACCTAGCACCCAATGGAACTGAGCCCAGGAAAGGACTTAGGGACATGGGAAGTGTCTGGTCTCTTAAGAAATCAAACCAGAACTAGCTCTATCTGTCTTTGTCTCTCTGTGTATGTCCTTGTCTCTTCCTGTCTCTCTCTCTCTGTTTTTCTGTTTCTCTCTCTCTCTCTCTCTCTCTCTCTCTCTCTCTCTCTCTCTCTCACACACACACACACACACACACACACACACACACGGATTTTGGAGAGGACTCTGCCTGCGAATACAATGACAACCCAAGGACAAAGATCCAAACCAGAAACCAACCCTAACTTCAAGTCATCTTGGACTTCTGTTTGCCAGAGAGGAAAACATTCTGGGCCGTAAGTCGTCCATCTGTGGTACTTAGTTATGGCGTCCTGAGCAGACGACAGAAACAGTATAACCTGGATCACCTACGGCCCATGCACACACCACATGCCTGTTTCATGCAGCAGACTCTGGTCACTGCACACACCCAGGTGTTCAGCAGAAGGGACTTCTGGGAACTTACCTGACCAGAAAATTCTGGTTTAATTGTTTTGCTGGGTCCTACAGGCGTTCTCAATCTTGGACTTAATAAAACCCTTTTGCAGACTGGAGCGTTACTTGCTCATAAAAACGGACGAAGCGTCAATAAATGCTACATTACAGATGAGTTCTGAAAACACGCTAAGTAAGTCAGAGGCATAAGTCCAAATATTATCATGTTGCATACTTATACAATGTCCAGGCCAGGGATTTAGCTTAGGGATAGTTCATTTGCCAAACATACCAAGAAGCCTTCAGTTTCTTCCTCCAAAATGAAAGAAAATGGGGAAAAATAAGTCTGCACCAGGCAAATGACTGGACGGGGGGTGGGAGTGGGGGGTGGGGGGCTGGGGGGGGTGGCGGAGTGGTGTGCGGTTGCTAATGGCAGTGGGGACTCTTTCTGGAAGGTTGGGAATGTTTTGGAACTAGCCAGTGGCCGATGGTTGCACAATTTTGCCAATATATTAAAAACCACTGAATTGAAGAGCTTAAAGGGGTGAACTTTATGGAATGTGAAATATATCTCGGTAAAGCTCTCATAAACAAAGTAATAAATCAAGCCCCAGCCCCCTCGATAGCCACACAGGTAACAGAATCAAAGCGTGCCTGGAGAAGGCAGTACATGGGGCACACGTCACAGTGTGACTGGCACCCTGGCTTCTCTAGGTCCCGAGGTCACGGAGACCATAGCCAAGCCTGGGTCAGAGCAGGGCCATAGGCACAGGCTATGCTTAGTCTCACACCCTACAGAGGCAATGCTGCTGGGTGCACAGGAAGGGAGACGTGTCCTAAGACCCTACTAGCAGTCAAAGACCATTGCAGCCCTCTGTCGAGGGCTCATGCTAGGGACACAGGCACGCAGTAGGTGCTCATTAAATTTATTTTCCCTTTCTGTTGTTCTTCCTCCCCCTGGCCCCCAGACAGGGTTTCTGCCCCTGGGCTGTCCTAGAACTCTCTCTGTAGAGCAGACTGGCCTCCAACAGCTATCCACCTGCCTCTGCTTCCCAAGTACTGGGAATAAAGGCGTGCACCACCACTAACAGACCTGAATTTATTCTTCTAATCACCAAGGTGAGCCAGCCTATTTTCTGAAGATTACAGAAGAGACACTGAGGAACTGCCACAACAGGGTGACTTCAAGCGCCACTGTTATAACCAGCAGATGCAGGGGCACAGGCTTCCCTTGTAATTCCTAACGAGACTGGGTGAGGTTTCATTTGCCGCTGCAGCCATGTCTAAACCACAAACGATGAAGGAAGACACAAGATTCCCTTGACCTTCCTGGTCCAGCCGGTGAACGACCTAAGCAGTGGCAGGAATGATATAGATAAGATGTTTAAGGATGAACTACCATCCGGAAACTTATTAGAGAAACCCCTGAAATGGCTTCATCCCAATAAGGAAAACTGACCCAAGCCGCCTCACCTCCTGGCCTATCTTCACAGGGATAAAACTAGTTTCAACCTCAAAGGTCATCTTAGTTTGCCCTCTCCTGGGGTGGGTCAGACAAGGGTGAATACAGAAGCCACAAGCAGCCAGAGGGAGATTGGCACAGGGTCCCAAGTCAAGTTTAAATTTTACAGACAACAAATGCTTTTTAGTCTAGTAAAATATTTAGAAAATGATTACAGTTAACATTTTTTTCACTGTTTTAAATTCAAACTAACTGGGTGTTTGTTTCCCCCCACTAAATCCATGGGATGTGGTCCCACCTGCTGGCCCAACAGTCTTAGCAAGAAAAGATATTGCAGTTTTTAAGGTCAGTCTCTCCCTCCGCAGGAAGCCGAGGGCAGGCTGTGACCTCTTCTATGCTACCACAGACCAGCAAGCATCATATGCGGCAGGGTTTTCCTGAGGCTTCTTCAGACAGTCAGTCTTGAGCACAAAGACTTTACAAATAGTCTTTACAACCCCAAAAGGCAGCAGGTATGGCCAGGAGAGAGCTTGGCTTAAGCTCTTCATTGAGTAGGTGAGGAGGGTCAACCCCAACTCCAAGCAGGCTTTACCTAAGTGGGGGAAAGACCATAAAGAGCTCTAACAGCCTCCTGTGCAAAACAGAGAATTTGAAATATATGTGTTAAGCAGATGATCAGGGGACTTCAGGGACTGCTGTTATCTCTGATTATTATTTTTTATGGAGTTCATTTTTAATATTGGCGCCTTTAGGGCGAATGTAAATAAACCTGATCACTCGATAAATTCAGTCTGTATTTTATTCCACAGATTTACGCTAAAACAACATAAATCTCTTATTTGGAAGCAGCATCTCTCAAGATAACCGAGGCAGCACTGGGATTCTGATACCCACTTAAAAAAATAGTAAATAATGGAGTAACTTCAAAGACTTCTCCAGGTATACGTAAGTGCAAAGAACTGACCTGTGGGACTACATACTAAAGGGGGCTACAGTGGACAGTAACAGTCCCCAGAGAAAATGGATCCTTGTTTCTGTCTGAGAAGGTGGTAAACGTGATCCTTCTACACACGGAAAGATCAAACTGATTTCTTCAATGAATCGACCCTAGTTCCCCTACAAAGATTCCATCGACACCAAGTTCAAGGAACTGCTGGTTTGGAAGGTACGTAAAATCCGGTCGCCGTTCTTTATACCTGAAACCCATTTGGATGCTGACCTCAGCCCATATTGTATATCCTGTGTATATGTGCAGGATGGGAAGTATATGCCTATATATATAAATATAAATACATATAAAGCTAACTTTCGGTGTTCGGAAAACAAAAGCTATCCCCATATAACAGCCAAATTCCAACATAACTCAATTTGGACACCTCATCTGGTGTGCAGCGCACTCATTCCCAGTGTAAACCCCACTGCGCCGGGCAATGATATACTGTAATGTCACATCGCAATCTGGATTTACTATAAAGGGCCGCTGACGAGCTCTGGAGCAGTAAACATTGCAGCGAGGTGTATTTCACACCGAGCTGGTTTTTATGAAGAACACTTCACCGCCCAGGCACGGCACCCGGGTGATGGATGGTGAAAGATGCGTGACAGGCTTCCTCATTGTTTGTAAATCTTAACTGTTCCTGTTCACTAACTCTGCAGGCAATTTTCAAAGACAGCAGCCGACAGAAGGACAGCACGGCTTTCCTGAAGGTTATTCAAGTTGTACTTGGCCTGGGCCGAGCTTCCAAAGAGCCGGGCAGGGAGAATAAACTCCTGAGTGACTCCTTGCTGGGCTGCACACACGCAGATTCAGATCAGCCCCAAATGGGGGTCTTCCTCCGCCAACATCTGGCTGCTCCAACTTGAGCAGCTGGCTACAGACACACTCAAGCGAGGCCGAGGCTGGAGCCTCAGAGCTTCACTGGATGGGTGCTGTCCCCAGAGTGGAAAGCTTCCAAGAGAAACTTGAAGATGCAGAAAGCTATCCCATTTGAGCCACCAAAGGCCACTAAGAGGGTTGAAAATGGTTATCTTTCGAAAAAAGTATCTGGGAGGGCCAGTGAGATGGCTCAGTGGGGGAAGACACCGGCTGAGTCCTCTTTGGGGGACCCTCATGAGAAAGTATCTCGCTGTCCGCATGCACCGTGAATTCACACGCACACACAGGCATTCATGCAAGTGAAAAATGAATGCAGTAAGAAACTCTTACCTGGAGAAAACTGGACTACTTTTGCTCATGTTAATTAAAAATAAAAAAAATAAGTAGTATCATATAGAATAGTAAACTGGCTACTTCTTAGTTTAGGATCAAAGGACATTTAAGAAGTAGCTCGTGGTGTTTCTACTGCTAATTATTTATCATTTCTAAGATAGTACTAGGTACCTAATCTTCCAATTCCTACCCTCATCAAATATGAACTGTATATACTCAACTCTTTCCTATTAAATAAGAAGGAAATCCAAACTGAACCACAAAACTAAGTGGCTTTACAGTGGGTGTGAAGAGGACGCCCTCACCTGACCTGCTGGCAGGTTCCAGGCTGTTACTAAAAATTTGTGCTGGGAGGTGACAGAGGGGGACCTCTAGACGGGACACCTCTGACAGAGGCTCGTGCTATGGGACCGTGTTTTGACTTTCTACCACAACAGCAACAGAAATACTACTGTAGTCACGTCTAAGGTCTCTCCCGCCACAGCCATCAGCTCTCCAAACATATGTCAAACACAGACACGTCACCATCTGGCGAAGAAGGCGTCAGAAAGACTCTATGCCCTCGCCAATGCCCAGCTCCCACACTCGGCACGAGGAAACCAGAGCCTCCCTTCTTCCCTGCCTCTCAGCCACCGCCTCTACACCTTGGGGCCTCACCTGCCACACAGCGGGAATAATAAATGAGTCAGGTATACCAGCAAGTGACTACACCGAGAAGTTGCTCAGGACACACTGTCTTACAGACACTGCTGAAGTGACACACGTTTGTAAGGAAAAACCCAAGAGCAAGAAGAGACGGGAAGGAAAAAACAGACAACGGCCAGGAAAAGTGTTTCCACGGTGAGAGTGGGCGCTGGCCCTTGCTTTTAAACACTAGGGACAAGACTTGGAGGAAGTCACGGGATCCTGCCAGCTCCCCTCTGGGAAGTGGGGATATTGGTAAAGGGTCATCCGAGTCTCCTACGGGGCTATATTCTTAATCAAAAGCCAGGCTCGTGAAAAGAATTAAGTGCGGAAAGTTAAGATTTCCAAAGGCAGGATCCTATGTAATAGAGTCCAGGGTGTGTGCGGCCTAGCGGCCGTATTCCATGCCTACGCAGACCTAAACATTTCAGTGAGCACCTTAAACTGGTGGGACAAGAGTTCAAATCATCTAAGGGTGGGCTTCTTATTCATTCAGGAGAACAAGAAGAACCCTGGAAGCCCACCCCCACCCCCTTCGTGAGAAAACACCCTGGTAATTCCTGCTCAGTGTGGAGATGACTGACCCCACGCCTTACAGGATGGAGTCTGACCTCCCGGAGGCAGGTCCCTGAGAAGCACCGGCCATTACCAGGTGACAGCCGGGTGGTGGCTTTGTTAAACATCGCCGTTTTACACAGAGGCTATGCTGGGGGGTGAACAGCTCTCAATCTTGTCCAGGCTGCCTTTGCATGGTCTGCATTTCATGGAGAAAGAAAAAGGGCCGGAATAAAAACAGCTCTCCTGGTCATCCGGAGCACATCAACAAGTCTCTACTGCTCTTTACTCCAGGAGTTTCAGATCCCCCCTCACCTCTTCCTCTTGGACGAGTTTTTACTCACTGAGAAATGCCAATGTACTTGATTCCCAAATTAAAAATGTCTACCAGCGGGGCGGTGGTGGCACACGCCTTTAATCCCAGCACTTGGGAGGCAGAGACAGGCGGATTTCTGAGTTCGAGGCCAGCCTGGTCTACAGAGTGAGTTCCAGGACAGCCAGGACTACACAGAGAAACCCTGTCTCGAACCCCCCCCCCCAAAAAAAAGTCTACCATTTTTAAGTGCTTAAAATGTGGATGCTATCCTCCTCATTCATTGGATCACTATATCTAACTAATTTTGAAATCCCCAATGCATCATATACATAGACTGCATCTACTACTCAGTTCCATCAGGAGCTCTGCTGGGCTAAAATGAAGCCCTCCTTTATGAAAGCGATTCTTTGATTTGCACAGTCCGCTGCTCAGCACCTGCAGATACAGGAAGTGTGCTGCTCTTAGCCAAGGGAATGTGATGGGTAGTCAGGGTGGGCAGTGCTGCTCCATGCTTTTAAAGAGCCCCAATGGACCCCTATGGGAAGACAGGTATGCAGCCACTACTGATTCCTGCTTCCCCGCTGAGGGAACCGGAGCTCCAAGGTACCATATGAGCATTGTGCTGCTGGGCCAGAGCTGAGGACCCAAACTAGCTCTTCCCCCTCACTCCAGTCTCTTCTGGGACCAGCGGGGTGCCACCGAATGCTTCTGTCACCTGTCTTCAAAGCAAGAGTTGACCATAAAAGAACACCCGGGGAAAGTAAGGTTATCAGCCCGCAGTCTGCTCTTTGAAATGTGGCAAAGAGGCTGGGCAGTGCTGGCTGGCACACCTGTAATCCCAGCACTTGGGAGGCAGAGGCAGGCGGATTTCTGAGTTCCAGGCCAGCCTGGTCTACAGGGTGAGTTCCAGGACAGCCAGGGCTACACAGAGAAACCCTGTCTCAAAGAAAGAAAAAACAAAAGTGAAATTGGCAAAGAAGCCACTTCCGACAGTGCCAGGTTTAAATTAAGGCTGACTGACATCTGAGAGTCTTGGGCCCATTTTCTGTAGGACTCAGACAGAACGACATGTTTCCAGAACATTTTCCTCCACAACAAGAAAGAACTTCCACCAACACCAGCACTAACTCGCAGAGGGGGGCTGGGCGAGGTGCCACCTGCCACCTTTTTCTGTGTGTGCACTTGTTGGGCTTGGTGACACTGGACCCCCCCGCAGGACCTCACAGCTTCCCACGCATCCTCTCAGAGCACGCGCGCACGCACACACACAGGCACACACACACACACATACCATCTATAGCAGAACTGAGCTTGTTCACACTGGACACTGCCCAAACCTCACAACATCCACAGTGGGAGGAGGAGGAGGCCTGGCCCTGGGAATGGACCGCTGTTGCGGGCTGCACAGCGGCCGGGCCATCCACAGGCCCATTTTAACTGGGCAGAGAATTCTGCCACTCCACAGCCACTTACCACAGAAGGTCAGCCACCTCACATACAAGGCACCCATGACAGAGATCCGAGGGTGCTTCCAGATGGAGGCATGACCTCTGCACTCCCTCCCGCCGCCTTCCGGAGGTGCCGTGCTGTCTGGAGACCAAGTAGGACTCCACCACAGAACACTAAGCACCTCACAGGTGACTGCACTGCCATTCTGCCTGCGTTCTGGCAGTGTGGGGGAAAAGACACCCAGTGTCAGTGAGTGCACCGGAGCCCGGGACACCACGTCTCCTGTCTGCGCTGACATCATCATAGAAGCGGATCAAATCTAAGTGAGTTTGTCTTCCCCCTGTGGATCCAAACCTCACTGCAGGGGCTAATCCGCCATCTAAGGACTTTCACTTGAGAAAGCAACAGGTAGAAAAAGTGCCGCTTCACAGGCACTACCTGTATGCAAGAGAGCAGCGCAGTAAAGGAGCTGCAGGCAGGACTGCTTCGTGATGCGGCTGTCCTTTGTTTTATAGATATGAGAGCAGAGAGACAGAGAAGCAGGCTGGGTGTGGCAGGGAAGCGAAAGAGAAGGATGGAAACAGCGCAAGAGATAGAACAGAGGGTGGCGGGAGAGTAAGTGGGAAAAAGTGGAAAGGGGAGGGGGAGGGAAGAGGGGGAGGGGGAGGGGGAGGGGGAAGGGGAAGGGGAGGGAAGAGGGGGAGGGGGAAGAGAATAGCTGGGTTATAAGGAGAACAGGTAGCTGGGGGAGGGAAGCCTGTGAGCTGAAGGGAGCTTAGGGTCAGGGCGGGGTGAGAAGGGCCAGGGTGCTAGCCTGACTCTGAAATGGGTAAGTGGGTACTTCGTGAGCCTGGTGACCTGTGGGCTCTGATATGCTGACAGAAACCACAGGTAGCCACATGTGCCTTCTGCCAGGCTAGGGAGATGACTCCTTTTGGCAGACAGGAGCTGATTTCTCAAGCCCCTGAGGAATGTTGACGTTTTGTTTGTTTGTTTGCTTGTTTGTTTTTGTTTTTTAATCTAATAGCCAGAAATCCTCCTACAGTCCAAGCTGAGCTCATTTCCAGATATACAGACCTTAAGAGTACCCGAAACTCACTACTTCCCACCAATATACAGCCACGTGCACACCTAGAGAAACAGAGGCACTGCTGGGGCACCTCCGTGTCATCCCTCCCTAAGTGGCTATCATGTCCTGAATGTTCCCACACACCCTCCACGCGTTGCTGTGACCTGGCCACACTCTGCCCACTAGCCTTCCACGCGGGCAAATTAGAAATTTTCAAACATCCGTAGGGAAGGACCTACACTTTATTTACTTGAAGTTTCTAATCTTCTTTGAGTAGATACTTTTATAGTGTAATAAAGATGAATTATGAGAGCCGTTATTGAGAAAATTGGAAAACAAGTTAGTGTTGGTTAGGATGGGGGGGGCAGGTAGCCTTCATATACTGGTGGGAATATAAGACAGGGTAGTTGCTATGAGACCAGGTTAACGCCCCCCCCAAAATTAAATAGAAAACTCCCACAGGACCTAGGAATTCCACTCTGGGTGGTTAGGATGGCCCTACACTAAGAGGCCTGGTCTCCAGAGTAGCACTGTGACGTGGCAGTATCTGAAGGGAGTTGCACAGCCTCGCACCTCAGCTCTGTAAGGAGATGAGAAGATGCCACGTTCAATGCCTGACTGGACTACTCGCTGCGTTCAAAGCCTCTCTTAGGGTTTCATTGCTGTGAGGAGACGCCATGACCAAGGCAACTCTTACAAGGGAGAGTTTACAGGCTTACAGGTTCAGAGGTTCGGTCCATTATCATCAAGGAGGAAACGTGGCAGCATCCAGGCGGGCATGGCGCTGGAGGAGCTCAGAGTTCTACATCTTGTTCCGAAAGCAAAGAGAAGACTGGGTCCCACGTGGTTAGGAGGCGGGTCTCCAAGCCTACCACCACAGAGACACTTCCTCCGACGAGGCCATACCTACTCTCACAAGGCCACATCTCTTAATAGTGCCACTCTTGTTCAAGCATATTCAAAGGACACAAGGCCAGGCTGTGCTACCTGTCAAAACCTCTTAGCAAACCAGACAAAAGAGGAATGGGGGTACATCTCAGCGGTACACTTCTTGCCTAGTATGTGTTAGACCTTCCTTAGGTTCACTTTCCAGTGGCAGGTGCTTGGGTTATTAAAACATACACCCTTGCAGAAGGCAGTGGGGCCCTAGCCTAGCCTCTTCCTGGTCCATCTGTCACCTGGTTGATGAGCACAGCAGTTTTACCCCACTGTGTACTTTTGCCCCGTGCCCCGCCCCCCAACACCAGAACCCCAAAGCAATGGGACAGTAAGTAACAGACAGGCAAAACTGTGAGTCAAAATAAACTTTCACTCTTTGTAGGCATTTTGTTACAAGCTGACTAGTTTATACTTCTAGGTATGTGTCCAGAAGAACTAAGAACAGGTAACCAAAATAGGCTTTGTACGAGTTTTCTGCCAGCACTATCAATTCATAAGATTCAAAGGATGGCAGTAATCTAAACGTCCATCAGAAGATGAATGAACAAAATACAGTACGTTCAAACCACAGAGTATTACTCGGCCATAAAAATGAATGAAGTCCTGATTCATGCTGAAGCGTGAACGAACCATGGAAAGAAACAGTTAAGAGAAAGAACCAGACACAAAACACATGTGTCGCCTACTCCATGAGCATGGGGCTCTCTGGAGGCAGAAAGCAGATGAGTGGTGACCAGGGGCTCAGGAAAGGAAGACTGTGCATAACCACTTCATAGATGCAAGGTTCCTCTTCAGACGGTAAGTGTGACTTGGAACTGACATACACAGCGTCCCCACTGAACAGTTTCAGATGCCTCATGATTACACGAAACGCAAATGAATTACCCCAACAATGAAAGACGAAAATGGCAAGCCCCAGTCTTGACATCAAGCTCGCGAGACAGTCAAGCAGTTAGAGACTCTCCTTATTCTCTAGTCCTTTATTTATCCCTCTTCTTGAGCCAGTAGGCAAAGCATCTGTGGAACCCACCCCAGCTGCCACTCTGGAAGCCACTGGCCTGGGTTCCTGGGTCCTGCTGTGATGGTTAATCTTAGCTGGATCTGGGGCCAACTAAAAGACACACCTCTCGATGGGTCTGTAAGAGGATTTCCCAGAATTGCTGGCTGAGGAGGGTCGGTCCTCCCCAGAGACGAGGAACTCTGAGAGAAAAGCTGCTGCTTTTTGCCTGCCCGCCTTCGCCTCTTGCTAATGAGTTTATCTATCGCACAGCATCCATCCTGTAGAAACTGCAACTACTACCGCTGAACACTGCTAACGCTGAAAAACATTCCCTTTGGGTTTCTGACATGGACCGAAGACCAGTGGCTCTCCAGCAATCCTCCAGGGGTTCAGCGCCAGACCAGAACTGCTGAGTCATCCAGCCTCCTAGACTAAGTAGGGACTGGTTCCTGACCTCTACAAGAATGACTACAACCATTTTTGGATGACCAAGACTCATGCTGTGCAAACCAATCTAATAATCCCTTTTAATATAGATTCACTCTGTCCGTTCTCTTTCTCTTGAGAACACTAATAAAACACGTGGAAGCAATGGTGTCTCCCAAACACACCTTAAGTCAACAAACGGCATCTCTCTTGCCAGCAAAGTATCCTCCTCCTTAAGAGAGAAGGCTCCTTGTTGGGATGCTGTACTGTATCCTTCCCTTACAGCAAGACTCACTCAGTGTTATCTGTGTTCAGTGCCTGAGCCGTCCCTCCCAGGTCCTCCTAAGTGAGCCCAGGCTCTGGCCACAGCTCCCAGGAGATGGCTCAGTAGGTGGAGGCTCCTTACCGTCACACTGGCTGCTGAGCTGAGCTCAATCCCTAGAAGCCAGGAACAAGTCAGAGAAGAGAACCCACTCCACAAAGCCCCCTGACCTGCACACCCACTCTGTAGCCTTCCCCCTACCCCTTGCACCAAACACATTATAAATAAAAAATAAATTTAAACAAGAATTCTTTCTCTAGAGTCACATTATTTAGAGAATTAATATCTCCTAGCCTAAAGCTGGTTCTTGACCAGTGGGTTGTGACCCTTTGGGGATCACCTAAGACAACTGGAAAATGCAGGTATTTACATTATGTTTCATAACAGTAGCAAGATTATAGTTACGAAGTAGCAACAAAAATAATGTTATGGTTGGGGGGGGTGGGTCACCATAACATAAGGAACCGTATAAAGGGTCTCAGCATTAGGAAGGTTGAGAACCACTGATTTACATCAATCTCTTGTGTGACAGTCATGGCTGCCCTGATGCACACTTCTGGTCTCTACTGTTTCCTTCTAGAGCTCCTAAGCCCAGAAAGACTTGCCCATCCACTTAGCATAACTGCTGGGGAGAAGGTCAAAGCTGACGCTGAGAAACTGTGTATTTTAAAGTGCTTCAGTTCATTAAACAGTCATTTTATTTCAGCCATATCAGAGTCATCTGCATTGCTACTGCAGAAGCCCAGGTCTACTGTATTTAAAAAAAATGTTTTTACTGTGTTATTTTTTATCCCTCCCTAAAAGATGAATGCGCTTTCATTTTTAAAGTAAGACTCTGTGGGAAATAACTATTTCCTGTACAGAATTTCACCTCAGTGTCCTGGCACTGGGGCATCTCCCCAACGCCCTTGCTCAGCACGAGCAAAGCTCCCTGGAATTTGATCCCCAACAACAGGAAAAATAATGTGTCTTGTATTTCACACCGTCCCTCAGAAAAATAACATTTGGGAGGCTGAAGAGATAGCTCATCAGGGAAGAGCACTTCCGGAGGATCCAGGGTTGACTTCCGGAATCTACACGTAGCTCAAAACCATCGGTGACTCCAGTTCCGAGCGCGCCAATGCCCCTCTTCTTGCCTCTTCAAGCGTCAGGCACACAGATGGTGTGCAGACATACGTGCAGGCAAAACGTACACAAGAATTTGTCTTAATTAAAAAAAAAAGGAAGAAAGTAACATTCTTAGGAACAGAAGTCTTTTGTTATCACAAGTATTCAGAAAGGAAGAAAACTGTGTTAAGAATAAAACAACTTAAAATGTCACGTCTGATATTGGGGTTTCCGTTAGGTGGTTTGTGGCTTCTGGGGAGCATGTCACCAGCCCAGATGAGAAAAACGTATTAACAATACATGTGTGTGGTTATACACTGAATTACATATGGGTTTTAAGGTAATAGTTATTAGCGTGATTCCTTGTGGGTTTTTTTTTTTTTAAGATTTATTTATTGTATATATATAAATACACTGTCTCTCTCCTCGGACCCACCAGAAGAGGGCATCCAATCCCATTACAGGTGGTTGTGAGCCACCATGTGGTTGCTGGGGATTTGAACTCAGGACCTCTGGAAGAGCAGTCAGTGCTCTTAGCTGCTGAGCCATCTCTCCAGCCTTCCCTGTGACTTTTCCAGTTATCCATTTGTTGTTTTCCCTGCCTCCCTCTCTCTCCCGTAAGGGAAGAGTTCCCCCTCCTTTTCCTCTGTACAAATACATAAATGCATCGGTAACAACTGTTGAGAATGAAACCATGAATTTAAAGAAGAGGGGGTAAAAAGAGTATATGCAGGAGGGCTTGGAGAATAGGCTCGGAGGGAGGGATTAGAAGGAAGAAACGTAATTAAATCACAATCTCAAAACTAAACAAGCAAAAAGACACTTTAAGCCGGGCAGTGGTGACACATGCCTTTAATCCCAGCACCTGGGAGGCAGAGGCAGGTGGATTTCTGAGTTCGAGGCTAACCTGGTCTAGAGTGAGTTCCAGGACAGGACAGTCAGAGCTACACAGAGAAACCCTGTCTCAAACAAACAAACAAACAAACAAAAACAAACCACACACACACACACACTTTAAAAGAAAGAAATGAATCTATAAAAAAAAAATAAAGTAAAACCAATTCGTAGTTGAATTATTTACAGGATGTTCATCTGTTTGCTATACAGAATACACCGCCCAGGGTGCTATATATGCTACCTGAGGAGAAAAGCAATCTAATTCACCCTGCTATAGACCTATCGGGGTCTATAGGGAACTACATATAGTGGTTCCCTATAGCTATAGGAAACTACATTGATAGCCTGCCTAGTAAGAGAGTCCCAATTAGCGCAATAGTGGTACAGGTATTAAAGGAGTAACCAGTCAACTTCTGATTGGATTTAAGACCCAGACCACAAACTAGCACCATACTTAACACTGTCATGGAGGTCAAGAGCCTATGGCTAGACAGGCCCTAGAGGACAGCCTACTACTCTCATCCTATTCGATGAAAACAGCACTAAAACAGCTCCTAATGACTCACTGCGGTGCTGCAGATCTCTCAGCCCTGGTCAGGCAGGCTTCTCTTTGCAGCAGGTGGTAGTTACTACAGTGACCACAACAGGTCACTACGAAAAGAGAGAGTGCTCAATGTGACATTTATGTCACATCCCTTCTCCTCAAGGCTCAGGGGGTCTATGTGAAAGAGTTTAAGAGCCAGAGGTGAAGGGATGACCCGAGAGAACCAGCACTTTCCAGATATAACAGGGCAATTCCATGTCGGACTACACAGCAATTTTGACAGCATGCACAAGACCTGTGCAAGCTCAAGCCGGCAAAATAGCATCGTGGAAGAAGGCGGGGGTAGGAGGTAGGGGATGCACAAAGTCAAGAAGCTGTCGGCATTTGATTGTTGCATAAAGAAGAAAAGTAAGCTTTCATTAAAGATGTGATACTAAGTTTAATAACCACACACCACGTCAGATCATAACATAAACTGTGATCCACAGGACAGGGGAGGAGGGAGAGGGAGGAAGAGGCTGGGTAGATAGGAAGGTGGGATATCTGGAAGGAGTTGTATGCCAGTCTCAAAGAATTAAAAACAAACAAACAAACAAACAAACAAACAATCCCCAACGCTCCTGTGAGCCGAGCCCACAGAGAGCTACTGATCCCCACAGGGTAACCTGGCAATCCCAGATTCCCACCACAGAACTTACCACTCGCTTTGGCTTCTGAGTAGGAGGGTCCTTCCTCAAAGGTAAAGATCTGGGACATGCTCTGGCCCAGATAGGAGGGAGGCCCGTAGTATGAGTGCATCCGGTACTGGGAGCTCACTGGGTGGCGGCTCTCTGAGGCCTTCATCTGTGTAAGGAAAATGAAGACACCTTGGTTATAGTTTCAATGTGAAATGTCCCCCAGAGGATCACGTGTCCAAGGCCTGGACCCCATGGCACTAACTTGGGAAATGTTAGGCATGTTAGGAGATAGACCCTAAGGAGGAAGCAGGCTGCTGGTAAAGGGGCAGACTTTAAAGAATACTTTGTCTTTGACCCTCCCAGTGTCTGTCTGTCTGTCCTTTCTTCCTGTGCACGAGGTGCTTTGTTCTGTCACAAACTCCATACCTCTATTTCAGTACATCTTATATATTGAGATAGAGTCTCACTTAAGCCCGGAGTTCACTAATTCAGCTCCTCCAACCGGCCAGCTTGCTCTATGAATCTCGTCTCTACCTCCTGAGGATGGCAGGTGGGGTCTCGGGCCCACCCCGTATTTATGTAGCTGCTGTGCATTTGAACTCTGATGGTCATGTTTGCAAGGCAAACACTTTACCCGCTGAGCCACATCTTCGGCCTGCCTGAGATTGTTTTCCTGACTCTGTAAGTGCTTCAGCAGTGAAGAACTCCAACACCCTTCAAACTAGAGCTGTGGAGTTCACAGGAGTCACTCACTCAGTCTGAATAGCGAGTGGAGTAACCGAGGTGCCGACGTCAAGCACAGATGCCCATGTAAAAAATGGGCCCCACTGCTCTGAGTTCTGAGTTAGTCACATCTCCCTCAGGTCCGAGGATATCTACAAGTCGGCTCTTCAAACCAAGCAGTTTTCAATACCCCCCATGTATACAGTAATGGGACTTGAGCCCACAAGCTCTGCAAAATGCCATATTTTTCTTTTGCTGTAGAAGTATATACAAATATTAAAATAGTTAATGAATATTCACTATGACTTAACAGCAAGAGTCAACAAGTATTTTACTATAGCTAGCACATTAGTAAATAATTCAGGGATTTCTAGAGCATCTTTAGGCAACAGCAAACACATGTCATGAATGGGCATGACTGTGTCCTAATAAAACTTTACTTATAAATATGTGGATTGGCCCCCAATCTCGACCCTCACTGGAATAAAGGAAGTAGCTGATGCCTTGGACCCACCCCTAGAAAATCTTGTTCACTGGTCTGGGCTATAGCCCAAACCCTGGGTCTTTCCAAAGCACCCTAGTAATTCAAACATGTCACCAAGATTCACTCAATAGTGTAAAATTACCAATATATATCCACAGACCAGAGAAGAACAAGATCCCATGTAGTAAAAAAAAAAAAAAAAAATTGAAAAGGTCACGTCTGATTGGTCAATGGCTCCCACCCCAGAAGGTACACTACTCCGAAAGCTACTCAGACAATGGCGTTCTCTCAAATGCTCACTGAAAACTGAGCGCTGTTTTAAAACACACCTGTGTTTACCATCCCTTATTTAATTCTTTCTCTTTCCGGAATGCATCACAAACTGTGACTACTTCAAACTTGGAATTGAGTTATTTGTATTCAACTACCGTTCCCCAATACATCCCTGAGACCACAACTTCCAGAAGACTTCCAGCCAAAGGGGGGAAAAAAGAATACAAAAGGGCAAACTCCATTTGAGGTTATTAAACTGTGGATTTACTGAGGTCATCAGCCATGTCAGCGACATCCAACTCAAAGAATAATGTGTAAGTAAGGACGGAGGAGATGGCTCAGCCCCGAGAGGCGAAACTCCCCAAAACTGTAAGACGACCGCAAACAACTACCTACAACCAAACCTGTGCGGGAGCAAGGGTCTGTGTTTCTGAGAATACAGAGCCCCTCAGAGTCCCCTAAAACCTCTAAACCGCCAAGTTGAAACCGAGTCCATGTTCACCCGAGAAGGCCTGGGAAGAACTCCAAGTCACTTCCTGCTCCCTTCTAACTTTCGATAGACGGACAGACAGATGATAGGTACGTAACACAATCCTGCTACGCTGGGCTTAGACAAGATGGGTGGATAAGGGAGGCTTTGAGATGTGTTTGATCTTAAATTAGTAGTTTTCAATTGGGGGCAACCTTGTCCCCAGTGGGGAGATTCGATATCTGGAAACGTGTTCAGCCGTCACCTCTGGGAGCAAAGAGAACGGCTGCTGGCATTTAGGGACAGCCCCAAAGGCCCATGGCAGTGCCCCTGACGAGAAAGTAATACACCTCCACAAGGCAACTGTGCCAAGGTTGGGAAATCTGTTCCAAACTAACCTAATACCCTGAAGGCCCTTCCCTCACCTCCAGGTGAAAGGCAGCCCCAGTGGCAAATGGGGGAATTGCTCAGTTATGTTAATCGGTGATATTACTTACACACACACACACACACACACACACACACACACTGTTCTACAATGCTAACTTGTTTCTTTAAGCTTTTACTTTATTTTGTTTCTTTATATTACACAAATAAACCAAGCAAAACCTATCTGCTATTATCATTAGCATGTAGTGGCTGGCAAGCATGTTTTATAATCTTATTATCCACCCCAGTCTATGAACTGGAGTGTGACCCACAGACAGGAACCGGGCAGGCGGCGCAAACACACACACACACACACACACACACACACACACACGCACGCTGCCCTCTGAAAAGAATTCTTTTCCAACATATAGGCTAAAAGTATCTGCTGTTATGCACACATCTCAGAGATGCTAGAACAGTAAGGGACTGAATGCCGAGCAAGCCCTGTGGTGCTGCTGTACTCCCCTTGGCTGGACCCCAAGGCTCCCCGTTGCCTGTCTCCGTCTAGTCCTTGGGTCCTCTAAGGTTGTTACCTTCCTCGCTGTGCTCACACCTTCTCTTCTCGTGCTCACACAGTGAATGACAGAAGGAGACAAGAGGAGACAGAGAGAGAACAGGCCTTCAGCAGGACACCGATGCCTGTGAGGGAGACCCAGGGAGACTTCAGGACACTGTGGAGAGGGTGCCTGCCATGAGGACCACACCGGAGATGCAGAAGAAAGCACAGGCTGTTCATTGTCCAAATGTGGAAGGGTTCCCCTCCTCCGAACTCCAGTTATTTAAGAACCAATACATCTTAGCTGTCTTCCACTGTAACCTCCAAAGCAACAGCAATAGAAAGGCACATGCAAAACCAAGGGAACTTCTGTAGATGGGGCTTTTCCGGTATAAATATGGAAAGGGGGATGGGTTTAATCTCAGCAAAGTCAAGAAGTGAAAGAAACAGGATGCGCCAAGGGCAGAGTGAGGAGCGTGTCACGTGGAAACACAGAGCCAAGTCTGACCAGGAAAACACTCGGAAAGCCGGGCAGCAGTGGCACACGCCTTTAATCCCAGCACTTGGGAGGCAGAGGCAAGCGGTTTCTGAGTTCAAGGCCAGCCTGGTCTACAGAGTGAGTTCCAGGACAGCCAGGGCTACACAGAGAAACCCTGTCTGAGAGAAAGAGAGAGAGAGAGAGAGAGAGAGAGAGAGAGAGAGAGAGAGAGAGAGACAGAGAGACAGAGAGACAGAGAGACAGAGACACAGACTCGAAAGAGAAAGAAACACACTCGATAAGCCGGAAGTGCACAGTATGGGTAAGAACTCCGGGGTGGAACTGCTTTCCATGGATGAGTGTCTCTCTGTATATATATACACATGGAAGCTCATTTCTTCTGTGGCTCTCAGTCTAAGGCACCCAAGACACGGGTGTTGTTAATCAGGTAAAGGGGAACACTTCAAAAACACGTGCCTAGTTAGAAAAAAGCCAAATAGAATTGAAAATGTTCCCTTTCCCTGGAACCTCAAAGATCTTGGTTTATCAAAGGGACTCATAAAAGAGAGCTGGCTAGTGGTGTGGAATGATCTCTGGCTTGGGGTCTTTATTATTTTTTGCAGACTCTACAAAGAAATCACCTGGACTCAGAGAGAACCTTGTACATGGTCTGACTCACAATCTGAAATTCTGACTCTGGGGCTGGGAGATAGCTCAGTAGAGAGATTCAGGTGCTGTGCACACATCTGTCACTGGGTCTAAATCCCCAGCACCCAAACAAACAACCGGCCAAGAGTACTGACCAATACACTAACCACAGTAACCCCAGTGCTGGCAGGGGAAAGGGAAGAGTGGGCCTTGAACAAAAGCCGACCTCCAGATTAAATGAGAGACCTTACCTCACGTGAATACAGCAGTGTGATTGAACAGGACACCCAACAGCACCCAACAGCATCCTCTGATTTACAGGCCTGTGCACATGACATGCACCAACACATATGGGCACAAACCACCCTGCAACACATACACTCACTCACACAGACATAAGTAAGATAAATAAATAAATAAATAAATAAATAAATAAATAAATAAAATCCTAGCTTTTCAACCAAACTTACACAGCCAGGCATAAACAATGCCCACATCAATTACATAAAAAGCAACAGGTACAAGCACCAGTAAAACAGCTGGAAGAAAAGAGAAGCCAAGTGTATATCCTTAAAACCTACCAAATAATTACCTATACATTGGCCTTTCTACTCTGCTAACCCACTGAATGTCTGATGGCATTGTACAGCAGCCCTCTAGGCCTGTGGCAGAAGGGCTGGGAGGATGCCCTTAACGTTAGTACCACGAGACAATACCAGTCACTGACGACAGGACTAGAAAACCTTGGAGCAAGAAAGTGTGTATTGAAAGATACAAGAGACTTGTCCTGTTACCTCACTGGGTTCTCAGATTTTAACAATCGTCAACACAAGGAGCCATTGCTAGTGATCGATGGCTTGGTTCAACTCGGAGGCACCAAGGAAAGAAGGCGGGGCTGGAAGGGAGCTGCCCAGGAGCGCCTGATCTCTTCCACTGAACCAAGACACCTTACCAATAATCCCAATGGCGATACCTGCTTATGTAAAGATCTGTCTGCCACCATCACCGTTCGACAAATCCAGCTCTTTTCATCGCTTTGCCTCTGCCCCAAGTTTGAGAAGAAAGACTGCCAGCAACCGCATGTTCAGGGACTTTGATTTTAGAGTACGATGCGTCAGCGTCATCTCTATGTGTTCCCAACATGATGGACAAACTTAATTAACCTTTGCTACTCTGTTCCAACCTACTGTTTTAGACGAAGCTAGTGACCCAGAAACAATATGTTACCATCAGAATCTCCATGGCAGGTACCAAGAGCTATAGCCCTATCAGCAGTATCGGGAAATAAGCCGCTTGGATTAGCTGCTTTAAGGAATATGGATTATATTCATGTCACACATGAACTGTCAGAAACATTAGGATACTTTTAGCATAAATCAGCAATATGAAGGCTATCTTATGAGAGCTGAGTATGACAGACTGCCTGCAGGGCAAGGTGAGGTTGTCTAGAGCCTCCCTCCAAGTGGGCGCAAAGGCACAGGCTCACACTTTCCCTCTGTAAACTCTTTACAAAGATTCCAGCGCAGACTGGTGACTCCTGGTGGACACCCCAAACCCCTAAGCAGTGTGAAGAAGCCAATCCCCCTCCTAAACCATCATGGGAAGAGGTTACATCCAATGACTCAAAAACAAATGAGAACATGTTTCCGTAAAGTTCAAAGCATGTGCGTGTGCATGTGCCTGTGTGAGAAACAAGCCTTAGAATCAGCATGTTAAGTGTTACTACAATTTTCAGGCTCGGTACAAAGACTTAGAAACGTGCTGTGCTCTACAAAGGCAACAGAGGCATTCTGGGAAGGAAGAGCCCTCCACAGCAGACAAAGTGCATTTACATTCTGGCTACCCACTGACCAGCAATGTGAGACTGTGATGTGAGTTTGTCTCCCTGGGCCTCAGTTTTCTCACTGGAGTGGGGCTAATAAGTCCTGACAAGACTTTGTGGCTGGCCCCCAAAATATGGAACAAGAAGTGGTATTCAGTTAAGGTGGATCACACTCAGGGACCCTGTACTGGATCAAGATAAATATGTCTTCCTATCAAACACTTTTAAAATTATTTACATATATACATGTTTTGTTGGATGGCTGAAAAAATTCCATTATGAGATCTCTCTGCATTTCAATATTTTGTTTGTTTGTTCGTTCTTGTTTTTTCAAAACAGAGTTTCTCTGTGTAGCCTTAGCTGTTCTGGAACTCACTCTGTAGGTCAGGATAACCTCTAACTCATAAAGATCCACCTGCCTCTGCTGGGATTAAAGGCATGCACCATCACCATCCGGCTCCATTTCAATGTTTTTAAAGCTCAAAAAATAACTCAACATTCAAAATTCTACATTGTTGTCTTCTACTACTACTACTACTACTACTACTACTACTACACACACACACACACACACACACACACACACACACAAGTCAGGGCTTCTCATTTTCTAGTTTTGTATAAATACAAGACACGGAATTGGGGCGTCTGCCTTCTTTCTCTCAGCACTGGTTGGTAAAAAAAATAGAAATGGCCAAAACCAATATCTGTGCTAAGATATGTGATGGGGAAATGTATAAAAACTGAAAAAGGTTTCTTCTGCTTCTCACTTTCCTTTGAACCAAGCAAGAAAGGGGCACACCAAGGGATCCCCCAGAGGACCTGTAGGACACCAAGAGGAGAGTGTGGAGAAGTCTCTTAGGTGCCGGTAGGGTAGGAAGTGGTGTATTTTTTGTAGAGAATTTTAAAGTAAGGAGAGTAACTGTGTGCCTGTCTGCTTCTCGCTGACATCACGTGCTGACAGTTCTAAACAAAGAGCTGATAAAACGCCCCCTTCCTCAGCTCCCAGCAGGTCCTGTCCAGACCTGTCTCTCTACAGTGCAACATCCACACCCCTCCCAGAAAGCTCCGCCCTCAATACTTGACAGCGATGATCAGCCGCTTCCATGGATAGACAGGCACTCGAGAGTGACCGTGAACGGAGGAAGCCTCTCATCTGTCTTATAAACACATTAAAGATGTTTTAGAATTGTATCCTCTTTTTTCTCTTTTTACTTCTAATATTGAATTAAAACAAAACAACAAAACCTGTGTCTGCTGTACATTCCTTTAATTTTAGTCTTTACTTAAACACTGAGGAATATTTAACACATCACAGAAATGGGGATCTCAAGGAATGTGAGACTCATCCAACTACTTAAATGTTCTGAGAAGCATCTAATTTTGTATCAGACTCACCTCAATTATCAAGAAAAACAAAAGTTGGTGCAAAGGGCAAGTGTAAATAAATGAGATGTGGGTCACTAGGCTGAGGAAATCAAATCTGAAAGCTTTCAACCCCAGTGATCTAATTTTCAAGCACATCACACAATTCCCCAATGTCGTTGTGCCACACAGCACAAGTAATGGCAACCTGGCACCAGTGTGCTATGAGACTCCTTCCGGCCTCCAAGTCAACTATAGCTACTGGAATGCTCCAGCACATGACAAGATGTGTCAACTCAGAGAGGGTAGAGCTGAGTCACCTAAGGATGGTGACCAGACTGCAGGACAGTCCTGCACCTACGGGCCTCTCCCAAAGGCTCGGCAGAGCAGTCACATTCTGAATGTGCTGGGATCCTCTCAGGGTTGCTCAGCCAGACTAAAAATTAGTTCCTTGGGATGCCCAAGGCCTTACTCCATCCCTGGAGTTCTCTTGAGTAGGGGTCGCCTGCTCCCTGCTGCCCTCAGTTTCCCAGAGGCCAGTTCAATTTTCTCCTGGGATCTTGCATTTAGCTAGAGTGCTCTGTAAAACTGGGCATTCCTCAGCCCCGCTCCTCTGAGCTCAGCATGTAAATACCTGTCCCTTTCTCCCTCTACCAGGGAGCACTAACATATTCACCTAGCCCTGTCATCTAAGGCGAATATGAACACACAACATCAGAAAAGAAGATAGTTAATATGTCCACAAAATAACTGTCTACTAGAAAGCTTAAAAATAGGCAACTGTAAGATTATTAAAAGTAATGAATACATAAGATATAGAATAAATAAATAAATAAATAAATAAATAGAACATGGATTAAGATAAATATACATGATAGTAATAGAACATGAATTAAAATAAACCCTCAGACATGGACAGTTATGCCTCTGTACTTCAACTTTAAAAAAACAAATTGTGGTGGTTAGCACTAATATCCCCAAACAGATACTATACCTATTTGATTGAGGAAAGAAATTGTCTTTCTAAAATTGTCTCAATTAAAAAAAATATTTAAAATCGCACATATCCTTATAAAAACTCCTGTGACTTCATATGAATACTGTTTGTTTCTCTCTGATAATTAATAAATACATACATACATACATACATACATACATACCAGGGTCTGCCAACAGGCAGACAGTAGCTGTGGTGGTTTGAATAAGACGTACCCCATAAATCTTGGGGATTTGGTTTGAGGTCCCCGCTTGGGTGCTGTCTGGGGAGGCATAGGAGGTGTGGCTTCACTGGAGAAAGTCACTGGAGTAGGTTTTAAGGCCATCCTTAGCTCTGCCTCCTGCGTGTGGTTTGAGGTGTGAGTTTCTGCCCCCATGACTGGGTTCTACCATCTCAGGGTTCCACTGTCTAGACAAACCAGGCCAGTTAACTTCCTTTTTAAAGTTGCCTTAGATGTGGTAACTTACCATGGCAATAGAAAGGTAATTAATATAGTGGTAAATGACCACTTCCTTCTAGAAAAAGAAATGGCTTCTTTTCCTAGAAAAGGAAGTGGGACCCGTCAAACCTGCTGGTGACAATGTGGGCCATAGGGTGGCCTGGCAGCAAGGAGCGACCTCCTCAGCTAAGAAAACGGGTTTTACCTTGTGTCTCCTCCCATTATCATCATTTAAAAAAAAAAAAAACCCACAAGTATCTGAGAGCCAGAAATAGCTAGCTGTGCATGCCTAGAATCCCAACACTCAGAAGGTTAAGACAGGAAGATGGTCAGCTCAAGGTCAAGGCCAGCTTGGGTGATATAGGGACACCTCTGTCTTTAATAACATAAGCCCAAGCCACATTTAGTGGAGCCACACTTCCTGTGGGCCAGGCTTATTTCATCTCTCTGTCAACACACAGGGGGATTTCCCAGAAATCACAGGGTAATCCTTAAATAGCAGGTACATCCCAAATACTCCTAAGATAGAGCTACTTAAATCCTAAAGTCAGCCTAAAGAATCCCCCAAGAGGGAAAAAAAAAAAAGAAGAATCCCCCAAGAGAAGACCAAATGCACTTATGAAATATTTTTACAATGTTTTTAATAGAACCACACATGTGTGGTACTCAAAAAGGCCACTTGAAAAACGGACTCTCCTGAACAGGATGTTATAAAGGTTTGCATTAGTTACTTCTCCACGGCTGTGATGAGACACCATGATCAAGACAACTTACAGAAGGAAGTTAGTTCATTTGGGCTTATGGGTGCAGAGGGTTAGAGCCCATAATGGTGGAACAAAGGCACAGCGGCAGGAGCAACAAGGGAAGGGCTCTTGCTGGACCGCAAGCATGAAACAGAAAGAGCAGACAAAAACATTCGGGGTGGGAGGGCTTTAAACTCTTAAGACCCATCTCCAGTGACATACATTCCCCAAGAAGACTACACCTCCTAAGTGTCCCCAAATAGCACCACGAACTGGGACAAAGTATTCAAACGCACAAGAATATGGGGTATATCACTCAGACTATATTCACTTCCTGACCCTCATTACATATATTATACACATATATAATTTTACATAAGTATATTTAAAATGATTATGTTAATATATGCAATAATGCATCGCTATATTAAAATACAAATTAGAAATAATACAATAAAACAGACTACACACATAGCAAATTATTTAAGGATTGTTAAGTGTTAATCTTTCCTGGAAACTAGAGCTGATCTAAGATTTGGCTTCACACGACCACACTTCCTGTGGGACAGCCACTGTACCGTGGTAAAGGGAGTGTGGCCGCTCCACAGAGCCTATGCTTGAAAAGACGCTTCTTTTCACCACACTTTCGACAGGTTGTCCCTGAGCTAAGCCACACTAGAAGAGTTAGTGTAAAGCCGAAGGCCTTCTCAGAGTATTGGCTAAGGGTGGGGAACAGGCACAGGCAGGCACGGGCAGCCTTTTAAACGCCAGGCCTGGTCTGCTGGCCTTCAGCGGGCCAACAGGGCTGGAGCACCATCCCAGGAGCACCACCAAGGGTGCCTTTTTCTGTACCAAGTCTCAGATACCAGACTCTGTTTCTCTTTCTGCCTGTATCTCAGTTCAAACCAAGGAGTACACAGAGGGGACTCCCAACACCTCTTCATCTTTTTTCCATAGACAGACACATGCGAAGGGATCAGACCAGTGTCACTGGCATATCTACCCAGCGGTCCTCTAACTATATCAAATTAGATGAGCTACGGTTAACGGTAGTCACCCAATGGGGCTTTTCTAGCTATTTCATTTGGCAGCCCCAGTGCATGTTTATTTAACACGTGAAGGAATTCCAGTGAGGTGGATAGTTGTCAGTAACCAATCATTATCACGGGATGCCTCAGACTGAGACTAAAGTCACCAGAAGAGAGAAAACCCTAAGGCTGCCACCCGACCACACCCAGACTGTGGTGGAGACGGGAACCCAGACATCTGGTGGCACAAGCTTGGAAGCAGCCAACAAAAGAGCGCCAGCTGCGGGCCTGGAGCAGATCCCAGGCACGGCTCTGAGCCCTTGCATATTTATTTCTGCTCACTTGATATGCACGATTGTCACCCAGGTACAACATGTTTATTTAAGAGATAATGTTGCCGTGGGGGAGTGCGCACGGCCATAAACAGCTTTTGCAGGCAATTAAATGCAGAAGCGAAATTGAGCTGCTGGTCAGCAGGCGCAGCCATTCATCCTGACTTTGTTCCAGTGCCACAAATGTTATTCCTGTTTCACAACAGGACGGGAATCTATGATTGGGCCACAAATCTCTTCAGGCTCGAGACACACCAGAGACGATTAAAGCCATTCTCAAGCCTGTATGGTGGTCACGGTAGCACACTCTGGGATTCCAGAAGACCACCCACCCCTGAGAGGCAAAGCATTCCCTCCCCACCCCACCCCACCCCACCCCAATCTCTGTCTCTCTGTGTCGCTGTCTCTCGCTGTCTCTGTCTCTGTCTCTCTGTCTCTCTGTCTCTCTCTCTCTCTCTCTCTCACACACACACACACACACACACACACACACACACACACACACACAGGTTTTTGCACTCAGTAGGTCCTGAGTCAGCCTGTGGCTTGCTTGATTTTACAAATAGGCCTGAAGGAGAACACCACACAAGACTCAATTGATTTTTTTTTTAATGCAAAAATGGATGCCCTGTTCTTAAGGAGTCTACCTTTAAAACAGAATCACAACCTCTGCTACAATACATGTTTTCTTAGAAACCAAAAGAGGTCTTTGGTTGGAAAACACCCACACTGCGCCGCAACACACAATGTCACTGAAAGCAGCAAGAAAAGGGCACGGAGCTTAAAAAGGAGGCTCCATCCACCCTGGAGAAGAGGAAAGCAGGGTCTAGAAGATCAATGTGAGGAACATGGCCTCCATATGAGCTATCGGACAGAGCCTGAGTCATCAAGGGCAGCAGACAACAGAGAGCAGCAAGGCCTTCCCATATTGCTGAGGTACCTCAGAAAGGCCTTCCCATACCACTGAGGTACCTCAGAGAAGACGACAGAACACTGGGAAGTTGCCCCTAGAAGAAGTAAGGCAATGCTCAAAGAGCAGGCCCAGCACATCTTCCAGAATTAAGAAGGTGATGCTGGACATGGGGGGTGCACAGCTGTGACCTGAGCACTCGGAAGACCGAGCCAAGCAGGTCCCAAAGCTGAGGCCCACTTGGGCTTACAGAGAAAATTCCAGTCCCGCCTAAATGAAGCCCCGTCTTTAAAAAACAAAAAAATGAAACCAAGTTGACAGCCACTCTCCCATCTATCCCAGATTCCTGTCATATCAGCTCTGATAGCCGTGTGTGTGTGTGTGTGTGTGTGTGTGTGTGTGTGTGTGTGTGTGTCTGTGTGCGTGTTCATGTATGTTCACATGTACCGGCCAGATGTCAATACTGCTCTACCTTATATTTTGAAACAGCGTCTCTCGCTGAGCCTGGAGTTCACCCCATTTGGCTAGACTCCAGGTTAGCAAGTCCCAGGAATCCACCTGCCCACACTCCACAGTCCTGAAAGGGGATTAGCAGGGAATTCCACCATTTCTGGGTTTTGATTTAACATGGATGTTGGTGTCCATCCTCAGGTCCTTAGGCTCGCACAGCAAGCACTTTACCCACAGAACCACCTCTCTAGCTCTGGAGACCACTCTGGGGCCAGGCCTGGTGGTGCACACCTCTCACCCTATCCCAGAGGCAGAAGCAAGTGGATCTTTGGGAGTTCCAGGGCTACCCAGAGCTACACAGTGAGATCCTGCCTCAAAACTAAAAATCAAACAAAACCTTCAGGTTACAGAGTAAGCCACCTCATTTCTATCACTTCAACACTAGCCAAATGCTTAATACGTGTTTACTATTTAATGCTTTTTTTACGACCTACCTTAACAAACACATTTATGCCATTATTATGTTTGTCTACGCTTTACAATACTTTTTAAAATTTTTATTTATTTACCTTTACTTTATGTGCATTGGTGTTTTGCCTGCATGTATGTCTATGTGATAGTCAGATCTTAAAGTTAAAGACAGTTGTGAGCTATCATGAGGGTAGTAGGATTAGACTCCTCGGTTCCTCTGGAAGAGCAGTCAGTGCCCTTAGCCACTGAGCCATCCCTCCAGCACTGCCCAGGGGAATCAAATTCTTCCTCAAAACTATAAAACAGAGCCGGGCGGTGGTGGCGCACGCCTGTAATCCCAGCACTCTGGGAGGCAGAGGCAGGTAGATTTCTGAGTTGGAGGCCAGTCTGGTCTACAGAGTGAGTTCCAGGACAGCCAGGGCTACACAGAGAAACCCTGTCTCGGAAAAAAAACAAAAAACAAAACAAACAAACAAAAAAAAAACCCTATAAAACACCATTTCATTCAGACTTTGATCCATACATCATAGTCGTTTGCTTTCTAACAATTAGCTCTTTCATCGTGAAGCGTGCCTGAAGGAGCCAGCACAACGAGCAGGAACGCCTGGCAAAGAATCCACTAGAACTAAAAAACAGTATGGCAAACAGAAATAAAGAGAACTGGAAGCTGGGCGGTGGTGGTGCACGACTGTAATCCCAGCACTTGGGAGGCAGAGGCAGGCGGATTTCTGAGTTCGAGGCCAGCCTGGTCTACGGAGTGAGTTCCAGGACAACCAGGGCTACACAGAGAAACCCTGTCTCGAAAAAACCAAGGGGGGGGGGATAGAACTGTAATAAGTTCGTCAGCGGCCATCACCTGCAGTGTTTCTGTTCACAAGGAAACTCTCTAGTAAGCCAACCATGTCACTTCAGTACCACACTGTGTCACTCATCCGTGTGACGAAGGAGAGCATCGTCAGAGAAAGCTGAGATTTAGAGGACAGAGTATCTGCTCAAGGTGACACGGCTAAATGGAAAGGTGGAACTGAATGTGGATGGGCCTTCCAGGGTCACAATTCCCATTCCTTAACATGCGCTCGGGTCCCCTCAACCAGCGGGCCGACTCGGCACAGAGGCCGGCATCTCTACGCTCTCTGCAGGAGAACGGGGTGGCCCGAGAACCTCAGGACCTTTGTCAGGTCTCCTCATCACTTGCCGATCTGCATCTGGTATTTGTTTTGCAAACTGGCAGCTTAGAGCTATGTTGGCTCGTTTGGGTGTAAGAATTTTGCAGGCATGACTGAAACATTCTTTTAAGTCAAGCTGTGTTCACAGTTGGCTATGCGAGGCCTGAGAGGGACCTGTCATATCAGAGTCCCTCTGTTCCATCTCCTCTGTTACACATACACTGGGAATGTCCCTCCTTCTACCTTATTTACCATCACATCCACAGAAAACTGTCGTGCAGATTCCCACAGTAGCTTCAACCCTCTGAGATAAAGCTTATGTTAGACAGCGACCGTGGACTGAGTATTTCAGGAACACACGGGCGCTCTACACTCGGCCACCTGAAACAACAGCGCTCTTCGAGACTCCTGTGCTCGTTTCTGACCTGCATCAGGGTGAGGAAAAGCAAAAGGGTCCCAAGAAGATTTCAACAGAAAACGGAGGGCTTAGGCAAGGAGACTCTAACCCCTAAGCGACCAAGAGCCTGAGCATTTAGAGGGGATCCACCCACAGCTGGGGTTCACCTGTAGAGACAGGCTGATCCTGATGAGTTGGAGGGCAGTCTGGGATGACGTGAGCATTAGCATTCTCAAACACAAAAAAAAAACGGAGAACAGAGAGGAACCAGATTTGATTAAAGGAAAGATGTCATATCACAATGTCTTAGAAGTGAGCTTAAGAAATGTAAAGGCTATTGGAAGAAGGGAAGCAGAAAGTCACAGTGCTGGCTGCCAGAGGCTTGTGGGTAGGAAAGCGGAGAGACATATATACTAGTTTCTACTTCCAATGTTAAGTGAGTTCTGGGAGTTTAATGTGCAATGTGGGAGTTATAAACAGCAGTGCTGCATATCTGAAAAAAAATGCAGACTAAATCTTGTGTGCATTTGAGCTCACGTGCGCACACATGCATGCACATGCAGTCGGTGCCTCCATTAGCATGTGACAATGTACGATGTATACATACATCAAGATGCCACGCTTACAGTATAAATGTATACAACTTGTCAGTTATGCCTCAATAAAGCTAAGAAGATAAGAAGGAAGAAAAGAAGATAGCGGAGACTTGCTCTTGGATACGTTACCCTAAACTGACATCAGGTCCTTGCTAAGGAAGCCTCGCCAGATTCATGGAGCCGAAGTGAGCATAGGTCTGACAGAATCTCAGCAGCCTCTGCAGCCTGGTGGTGTGGGTTCAGCTTCTCCTAAACACACTCCTCGGACGTAAGTACGCACAGTGGTCTAGCCTCGGAGTACTCTAATGCTAACAATGATGCTCCACCCTCAGGAGCAGAACCACTCCAGACAATCTTTCCCTAATGAAACAAAACACTGTCTTGTTCCGAATGCTGAAAGCTCCCGATTGCATACTATTTTAATAATTCATGTATACTTTGAAAGACTGGCCACCATTTCTAAAAGGCACACACCTATGTTCCGGGGCCATTGAAACACAACCTCATTCACTTTCTTCCCTTTACACACATCACACTTCCTCTCCCAGTGTAAAAACTTGCTGGGAGATGACTGCCACCCTGGAAGCTGCACCTAACTAACACATTCTAAGCTGCCCCGAGGTAGAGCGAGCTGGAGGAGGCGGGGCTAACTCTGGACAGCTGGGTATTTCTGCAAAATGACAACATGAGAAAAACTAAAACTGAAAATGAACCCAAAAGACATACATGATCCTTTCCAAGTCCCTGCAGCCAATCTCTGGAATTAAATGTCGTAACAGATGGAAAGAAAAAACAATCACCTCATACCGTGATTACATGTGTGTTGAGCTGAGCATGTGCCAGAGACATGTGGTACATGTGTGTACATTTACATGCATGCGTGTGTTTCACATACCCCATTAACTCTGGGTCATACCTGCCACTGGTTTCCAGTCTGAGCAGGCACATACGGTGCTGGGAGGCTCCGCAGGCTGTTCTTCACGGGGGAGCCCCCGAGGGGGTTTCCCACTTCCCCTGAGGAGGACTCAGCAGACAGGGCCATGGAGTACTGGGGGTAGTTGTACAAATTGTTGTAGTAAGGAAACAGAGAAGGTTGGTAAAAGCTGCTGTAGTAGGCGGGGTCTGATACCAGGTCAGGTGTGTTCTCCATATGCCCTCTGCTGGTGACAGCAGGAATATCCTGGATGACCATGCGTCCCTCTAAAAGAGAAGAAAAAAAAATAAGATGTTGTTAAGGGACGGCGTTTGGGATGTAAATAAATAAAGGAATGAATGATGTCGTAAGATTTAATGGGGGCGGTCCACAAATCTTGCCCTCTAAAGCTCAGCTGTGTGTGCCTCACATTCATCCTCAAGATGAACAAAGAACCTGGGAATGCAAGGGAGAAATCATCCCCTGCTTCTGCAGCCGTAAGGGGAGCCATCCAAGGCTGGCTCCGTGCCCATGGACGAGCTGAAATACCCTCTGCTAGGTTATTTTTGTCCTGGGAACACCAAGTCACTTTAGAGGTAGGTTAAACGGCATGCAGCCCCGACAGTGTGACCTCAACCCAGACACCCGAGTCAAATGTCAAGGAACTGGAGATCAAACCCAGTTAACCTATGAATTCTTACCACGTGATGAAGTTGACATTACCCCAGGAACTCAGTAAGGGGCTGGGTTTGAGGGCATACAGTTTCTTTTACTTTCTTCCATGGTAGAGAGGATACTGTATCCTTCAGGATGGACCAGGAGCAGACCAAGGGAGCAGTGCTGTGGGAGCTTTGCCTGATGCAAATTCTTGGGGCAAAGTGAAAAGAGATGAGACCAGACAGAGGCCACATTAGACGCCAAATGTCAGGGTAGCCCAATACAGGGACTGTGGGGCATGGAAACAAAGTGGGGGTGATGGATGTAAAGACTGAGGATAAGGGGGGTGAAGAGCAGGAGTCTGGGTGTGGCAGAGTGACACGGGGGTGTGTTCTGTTTACTCTCAACGCTGGGCGTGAGGTACAGGCTAAATGAAAGGATGCATCTTGAGACTCCCTGGGAGCCACTGAGGCTGGAAACTGAGACCCAGAGGTCAACCACCTAGCAATGGCTACATCCGGGGAGTGGCGTAGAGCCAAGCCAAGGCACGAACTGAAGAGAGGAGATACAACATCCCAGAAGCCAAGAGGGCACAGACTGCAGAGGGTTTCAGCGATAGTGGTAACCAGTGCTCAGAAACCACATAAACCCAAAACCCACGTAAACCCAAAACCCACGTAAAGCTAAAACCCACGTAAACCCAAAAACCCACATAAACCCAAAACCTACGTAAACCCAGAGAGGGTCAAGATGAAGACAGTCTTTGGGATTTTCTGCTGTGGTCTGAAGGAAGCAACAGCACCTGGCCTGCTAAACGGCTTGGGACAAGAAAGCAAGCAGAAGGCAGATCTCTAAGTTCAAGGCCAGCCTCGTCAGCAGAGTGAGTTCCGGGCAGCCAGGGTTACACAGAGAAAACCTTGTCTCGGGAAAGAAGAAAAGAAGAAAAGAAAGAGAAGAGAAGAGAAGAGAAGAGAAGAGAAGAGAAGAGAAGAGAAGAGAAGAGAAGAGAAAGATGTTATCCGCTCATTTGCTGCCTTCATCTGTCTTCACAGAGGCAGATGAAGGTGGCGAATGACCAGATAACATCCTGCAAGGAGCCCCAGACCTGCAGGCTGCCCACGTACTCCCTGTGCTCAGCATAATACCAGACCCAGAGCAGTGAGCGTTACTGAAGAGAACGATAAACAATGGCCATTTAAGCAGTACAGCATCAGGGATAAAGACGAAGTAAAACCTGAAGCTCCGAGAACCACCAGTCCTTAACACTTCATAGCTGAGACGCAGAGAAGGGCTCTGTAACCCAAGGCAGGAATAAGAGGCCCCAGGAGAAATCTCCAGCCCAATGTCCCCAAAGCTCTCAGTTTCAGGGGTGGGGGGTTGGGGGGACAGGGGATCCTGGATAAAAGTGTAGAAGAAGAAAGAGAAAGTGTGCAAGGAGGGTGTGTGCACTCAAAGAGCGTGCTCTGGAAGGCTTGGGCCAAGACTACAACTGAAGCCTTTGTACAGCCTTAAAGTGTGCAGCTCCCTCTCCATGACAGGACACAAACGCACACTGCGGGCTCCTGCAACTGCACAGACAGGCCACTCATTCACAGATTTCCTTCCTTCTACCCACTCTTTTCTTACTCAAAACAACAAGGCGGGGGTGGAGAGATGACTCATAGGTCTAGAGCTCCAACAAAGGACTGGGGTTCAGTTCCCAGCACCCACACGGCAGCTCACAACAACCTGTAAGTCCAGTTCCGAGGGATCCAATGCCCTCTTCTGGCCTCTGCAGGCATCAGGCACACATATGGTGCGCATAAATGCACCGAGCCTCTCACATATACACAGTAAAACAAAACAATCTGTTGGCATAATTGATCATTTTTCACATATGATTTTGTTTTTAGTGCCGGATCCTTTATTCTTTATTCTTTATTTGCTTACAAACGCAACATAAACTTCTCAGAAATGGCAAGCCATGCAAACATTTGAAATCAGAAAGGAATGCACCCAGTAGTCAGTCTTCCAGCCCTAAGCCTCGGTGGGTCATTCCCTGTGCAACCTCAGGCACATTAAACATTTACACCTGCTCCTGTGGTGGAAACCTGGATAAACCTCCGGGCCTACACCTCAAAATCCTGGTTTTACTAAAGAAAACAAAGCAGGCAAAGAAAGAAATCAAAACCCAAGGTGTCCAGACTCGAAGACTGAGACGTGGGCACACTTCCTGAGTCTCTGACAGCAAATGGGTCAGCTCCTCCCATAGGGCCTCAGTTTATCAAGGAACAAAACGATGGTGGTAATAATGCTCAGGGTAACTAGACAAGGGCTCCAGTTAACAGTATAGTAAGCCTCGAGTGTAAAATGCTAGATCAGGTCACATCAGAACATGCTTTGCTTCAGCTGTTTGTCCTTAGTTAACAATGCCGTTATTTTCCTACATACATGAATTTTGTTTTGTTTTGTTAAATTATCAGAGTTTTCATGGTAACTAGAGATATATGTTGGGGGAGCTCATATAAATCTTGTTTCACAGTGAGATTTAAATTATTAAGCCATTTGTGCTTTTGCAAGAGCCTGTGGCCAAAATTGTGTGTGTGTGTGTGTGTGTGTGTGTGTGTGTGTGTGTGTGCATGCGCGCGCGCGCGCGCGCGCATGCACACACACACACACAAATCACTAAATACCCTAAGAGTTAAATTTTTTAAAAAAAACTCTATATGAACCATCAACTTTTAATGAGATGCATGTGTGTGCATGTATGTGTGCCTTGTGAGTGTTGCCAGAGACTGAACCCAGGGCTTTAGCACAGTGAGCAGGCGGGCTCTGCACCACAAAGTTACACCTCCAGCTCCGAATTCTCTTATTTTAATGTTCCCAACTAAAACTTGGGTCACTGTCAAACAGCCTCCCGGTGCCCGGCTTTAATGCCCATGCCGCAGCTGTATGAAAAACCCCAGGGGCTGGCGATGGCACCCGAGGGACAGCATGTCAGCTCCGGGGCTTCAGTCCGGTCTCTGAATCCGGAGCAACAGCATCACCTGACTAACACCTAGTATTAGTCAGGGCTCAGTACAGCATTACAGTTGCTTAACTTTTCTTTCTTCTTTTAGATAGATAGATAGACAGACAGACAGACAGACAGACAGACAATTTCAGGTACTGGGAATGGAACCCTGAACCTTGTACATGTCAGCTCCCGAGTGACACTGAGTGAGATGTTTGTGTTCTGCCACCACGATAGTCTAGGCACACTCCCCGGGTGACTGTACTGAAGGGTTGAAGCGTGTTATCAAGGCTTCTAGAAGGATGAGCTGAGATGGAAATGACTTAGGAAAGTGGAGAACCCTCACCAGGAGGCTAATAGGAAGAGTTACAAAGAGAGAAGAGAATGTTCCATGAGCAGTGACCAGATGAGAAGGGCTAGCAGGCAGGGTAACGCTGAGATCATCAGGGGAAGACAAAAAAGGCCTGAGTCTGACAGTTTTCTAAGTCTCTTCATGGAACCAATGGACCCTCTTCATGCTTACAAGTTTGGGACCAGGAAACCCATCAAGTTCCCTTCCAAGCCTGCACAACGCTGAGATCACATGCCACATGCACTCCAGCCTGAGAAGAAACTGCCGTGACCAACGCCTTTCCTGCTTGCTGGAATCATGGCAGAGTCCCCAACCAAAGGGCATTCTCCCCAACACGGAAAGGTCATCACCTAAGTCAGGCTAAGTGTCCTAGTAAGGTGTAGAAAACCTTAAATTAAGATTTCCAACTGGGGCCTAGAGAGATGGCTCAGCTGTTAAGAGAACTGGCTGCTCTTCCGGAGGACCCACGTTCAATTGCCAGCACCCACGTGGCAGCTTATTGTCTGTAAGTCCAGCTCTGGCACTTCTGAAACCTTCACACAGATACACATGCAGGCAAATGCCAATGCACACAAAATAATAAAATAAGTATAATTAATTTATTAATTCCAACTCAAACCAGGCACAGTGGTGCACGCCTTTAACCCCAGCACTAGGTTAGTACAGACAGGTGGATCTCTGTGAGTCTGAGGCTGGCCAGGGCTACATGTTGAAATCCTGTCTCAAAAAAAGAGGGGTGTTGGAGAGATGGCCCAGAGGGTAAAAGCATTGACTGCTCTTCTGAAGGTCCTGAGTTCAAGTCCCAGCAGCCACGTGGTAGCTCACAACCATCCGTAATGAGATCTGATGCCCTCTTCTGGTATGTCTAAAGGCAAGCTACAGTGTGCTTACATATAATAATAAATAAATCTTAAAAAATTTTTCGAAAGAACTAGAAAACAAATCAAAATTTCTATACGTATATTCATACATATGTATATACATTTAACTTATAGAACTTTTCCACATACACACAAAATATGGGCTTCATTCTGAATCAAGGGGGAAGAATAAGAAGAATGGAAAGTTGGCTCTGTAAACCTTACTGTGTTCCAACATTCACCATTCCCGTGGTCTGGCTGCAAATTCCTCCAGCCAGTCCCCAAGCCTCATGTGTATAATGTGTGGTGGTTTGAACGAAAATGGTCCCTATGGGATCACAGGCAGTGGCCCTCTTCAAAAGGCATGGGCTTGCTGGAGTAGGTGTGGCCTTGTTGGAGGAAGTGTGTCACTGGAGGTGGACTTTGTGGCTTCAGATGCTCAAGCCAGGCCCACTGTCACTCTGTCTTCCTGCTGCCTGCCGATCCAGATATGAAACTCTCAGCTACCTCTCCAGTATCATGTCTACCCGGCACGGCCATGCTTTCTGCCACAACAATAATGAACGAAACCTCTGAACTGTAAGTGAGCCCTACTTGAATGCTTGCCTTTGTAAGAGTTGCTGTGGTGATGGTGTCTCTCTTCACAGCAAGATTAAAACCTAAGACATCATGCCAGGGTCCTTTAAGCTCCTCAGTCAATAACACTAATACAAAGATCAGAGACATAGACTGCAAAAAAGAAGTAACTTAATGGAGATGTTGAAAAATCTGAAACTAAATGTCACTGTCTTTCTGGAATGAGAACTGGGCAAGATTGTTTAACAGTGTTAGTAAGAGCTAGCCCAAGGCATCAAGCCCAAGAAAAAGTGGTATTTTTCTTACCCAATGACCCCTTACAGTGTTATCTGTCCGGTAGTCCTCTGTCATGATGCACATAACAACAGAAAGTTAGATCCTTCTCCCCACTGCGGGGGACTGAGCCCAGGGCCTTGCACTTTGACCTGACGCCCATGTTTGTTTTTTGAGTGAGGGTCTCTGTAGAGAACCTTATTGGGGTGCCGTGCTGCCTGGCAGGAGCCTGACACTTTTCAATCCTTACTCCTGCGCTGGAGGACCTGCTGACTGACTGAGCGGGCTTGGTCAGGTCTCATTATGTGATCAAGCCTGGCTTCAAATCTGTGATCCTCAGGCCTAAGTCTCTTAAACACTGTGATTACAGCAACCCACCACCACGCCCAGCAAATCTGATGTTTCCAGTGTTATGGCTATTGGCATACAGTCCTAATCAGCAGAACCAGATCCAGCTGGAAAGGCAGTGGAAGCCAGAAGTGGGCTCTGCCACATATATCTCAACTCCCCGTCTCCATCCATTCACTGCAGACATGGTCCTCGTGGACCGCCACCTGCCACTCCAGTGCTCGGGCAGCCTGGCACTTGCACCTGTACATGCACCTTCTGGACATCTAATTTCTGACAAGCCTTCACAGTCCTGTTACTTTTTTTTTTGTACTAACATATTCTTTGTGAAATATGATTTTACTCCTTCATGAGAGATCAATACCCACACATGATAAACATCCTTATTGATCTTAGAGTGTTATATGCTGGTCTCTGGGCCTGCAGCATATTAATAGTAGTTAACCTGTAATTCATTTTAAGGTGGGTGAAGGCTCTCCCTTCCCTCCTCTAGCGGCAGGATTCTCAGCATTGTTGCACTTTGAATCCTCTATAAACTTGACATTATACCCACTTCTACATGTGCAGAAAGGACAAGTGAAACCAAAATTTACCTGCAAACTTTCAACGCTTGATTCAAATGAGAAGTGTCTTACTTTTTATATCTGAAATCCCATACTTTGGCAAATGTGTGTTCTACTTAGCTTCAAAATTCTGTGTTGCTAAGCAGGCAAAACCTTCACCAGGAAATCTGAAACCGAAGATTACCTTTCACCGCGTAATATGAACTTAGAACTAGGGGACCCCTGTTTGTTTAGCATTGTCCTCTGAAGATAAATTTCCATGGACCTGGCGGGTGAAACTGGGATGTTCCTCACTGGAGCAAGAAGACAAACTAGCTACCTGGTTTGGGTTTTGTCTTTTTAAATAATGTTCTGTAGGGTATTCCCATGTCTAGATTAGTCAGCTTCTGGAATGTCCCACACTGAGGAACAACTGAGTAATCTAAGCCACAAAGGGAGCTGAACAGATAGGTTGTTTTTCAAACTGTTTTCTCAAAGACTTAAACATTCCACCCCGTGGGGAAGCTCCCTAAGCAGGAAGGTAAACAATTCAACTGTTTCAGGAAGTCCCTGAGACTTAGCAGACTCACTCGACTCCCTGCCAGACAGGGTAAGCCATAAAAGCTGAAGCTGAGCTTGACTGACAGACAGACCAGCTGAGCTCAAAAGAGCTCAGACCAACCGAGGCACCGCAAAGCACATTCTCCAACCTGCTGAGCTGCCTGCAGGCGATGCAGTATGCTCTAGCTTCCTAGCTTTTGCGAGCTGTCAACACATGCTTGGGTGGGCCTTGGCGATACAGCTGTCTTTAAGTCATGTTTTTCTCCTCTAAGTAATACCTCACCCGGATGTCTATAACCCTAATAAAACTCGCTGGTTCATCAAATTGGACTTTGGTGGTTTCTGTACGTTGGTCTGTTGTGGGGTCCCTATCTGGAGTGAGTAGATGTGTGTGTTATGTCTCTCCTGAAAAAGTTTTGTCACACAGCATAACTGGAGCAAGGACAGGACCATGGCAGAACTTAAGATAATGTTGGGAAGTGCATGGTCCTTGCTGTGAGAAGCGAGGAATGGGGCTAAGGCTGAGAAGCGTAAGGGTGACCATCTTTGGAGGAAATTCCATTAGAGTTGCCCTTTCCTGCATGATGTGTGTTAATGTGCCTTTGTGCTATGACAGTGGTCTCATAGTTCTTGTTGGGAGTAGCAGGACATATGCAACTAAGAAAAAGCCATCAGAAATAGGAGTGTTTGTAGAAGGAATCCCAGGGCGGCAATTTTCATGTATGTGGTATGGGGAGGCATGTCTGCTTAATGAGCGGTGTCTACCATGTGAACACAGAGATGCCTTGTAAAGTATTAGAAGGTTTAGAGGAAATCCTGCAGTCTTTGAATTGTGTCCTCTTAGTGCCCAAGGGTGTAGACCATCATCAGCAAGCAGCAACCGAAATTGCAGGGTTTCTGTTGTGTATAGTTAGAAATTCATGAGGCCAAGATGGCTGCCAAGTCGGAAGCTGTTTGTGTAAAGGAGCAACTGCAACAAGAAAGGGAGACAGATGAGCCGGGCGTGGTGGCGCACGCCTGTAATCCCAGCACTTGGGAGGCAGAGGCAGGTGGATTTCTGAGTTCGAGGCCAGCCTGGTCTACAGAGTGAGTTCCAGGACAGCCAGGGCTACACAGAGAAACCCTGTCTCAAAAAACAAAAAAAAAAACAACAAGAAAGAGAAAAAAAGAAAGAAAGAAAGAAAGAAAGAAAGAAAGAAAGAAAGAAAGAAAGAAAGAAAGGGAGACAGGCTAGGGCAGAGGCCTAGCACCCGCCACGTTAGCCTCTGATCATCTCTGAGAGGGAGCTGGTAAAAGCAGAAGACAGCCCTCAAGTCTGACCTTTAATAGAAAAAGAGAAAAGCTATGATGTAACTCTCACCGTGCAGATGGGAGCCTTAACCACGGCCCCTTACAAAAAGCTAGTGTGACCAGTGACTGAATTGCTGGAAGTAGGACTTTTAAACAAGCAATGAAGGAGCCAGTCACAGCCTGGAAACAAATGGGATCAATCAGTCAATTCTGCTGCGGAGGCAGGAGACTGGGTAGTGTAACACAGTATGCTCCGGACCAGCTTGAGCTACACAGTAAGCCAGTCTCAAATAAACAAGAAATGACCATTTATGCAGACCCCGCTGCATCAACCAGAGAGAAAGGAAATCTGGGGACACATATGCAGGTACTGTCCTTAACAACTGACGGCATTTGTCATTAAAATACTATGCTAAAAGTTAGTGGGATTATCATGCTATATGGCTGTGTGGTCGTTGTGTTTTGTTTTATTTTGTTTTGTTTACCATCAACTTGATACAAGCTAAAATTGTCTGGAAATGGGGAAACACAATTGAGAGATCGCCTCCATCAGACTGGCCTGTAAGCAAATCTGTGGGGGCATTTTCTTGATTAATGCGGGAGGCTGGTTTAGTAGTTATAAATTGTATAAGAAAGCGGGCTGAGCAAGCCATGAGGAACAAGCCAGTACACAGCATCCCTCCATGGCCTCCAGGTTCCTGTTTGAGCTCCTGCTGACATCCCTCCCCGATGGGACTGTTAGGACAACAAGTAAGACAAATACACTCTTTCCTTGACACGTTTCTATTGGTCATTGTGCTGGCTAGTTTTATGTCAACTTAACACAAGCTAAAGTCATCTGAAGAGGGAACCTCGGTTAAGAAAACACCTCTGTAAGATAGGGCTGTGGGCAAGCCTGCAGGGCATTTTCTTAATTAGTGATTGGTGGTTTGAACAGGTCTGGCCCCCATAGACTCATGCATTTTTTAGTGCTTAGCCCATGGGGAGTGTCACTATTAGGAGTTAGGGACTTTGTTGAAGTAGGTATGGCCTTGCTGGAGGAAGTATGTCACTGGGGAGGTGGGCTTCAAAGAAAGTGTGTCTGTGTGTGTCTGTGTGTGTGCGCGCGCACACACACACTCACACTCAAGCTATGCCCAGTCCTGGGATAGTCTCCTTCTGCTGCCTTTGAATCAAGATGTAGAACTCTCGGCTCCTCCAGTACCAAGCCTGTCTGCAAGATACTATCATGTTGAAAAAAGACTCATCCTTTGAAACAATAAGCCGGCCCTAAGTAAACGTTTGTTTTTTTTTTTGTTTTTTTTTTTTGTTTGTTTGTTTTTTGGTTTTTCGAGACAGGGTTTCTCTGTGTAGTCCTGGCTGTCCTGGAACTCACTCTGTAGACCAGGCTGGCCTTGAACTCAGAAATCCGCCTGCCTCTGCCTCCCAAGTGCTGGGATTACAGGCGTGCGCCACCACCGCCCGGCTAAACGTTTGGTTTTTTTAAGAGTTGCTGTGGTTATGGTATATCTTCAAAGCAATGGAAATCCTAACTAAGACAGACACTCTAATTTTAAAAGATAACTTGTAGATTTCTCAACTTCAGTCTTTGTACGGTATCAACAGATATGACCCACATAAGCAAAGGTTCTTGAGATCCTTAACAGTCTTTAAAACTGCTAAGGGGTTCTGCAACTGAAATGTTTGAACACGTCTGCCTTCTAGACACGTCTTTTTCTCGCACTTGGAGCCCAGTATCTCATTCTGAGGTGGCTCTCTAAGCAATGAAATCCCAGTGAGTCACCTCTAGCCTAATCCTTAAACCTAGATCACTGTAACTATAGATGCCCAGACAACGAACCTCAGGGTTAGAGCACTGGCTCTGAGTCAAACTGCTGAACAAGATCTGGAATCTACCACAGGGCTGGCTATCAGGCAAGCAATTTGTCTTTTTCACATCTCAGAGCCTAACATAACTGGGCTATGCATTATTATGTATATGGGCAGAACAGACGATAATGTCTGAAAAGTCTATACATGTCTAGTATGTAGGCGCTGGCCCATGGTAAGTGTTCTGAAACTGCTAGTACTGTTATCTTGACCCCAGCACAGTCATAACATCCTCTGCTGGCAAAAGTCCTTGTTCCAGTGTGCCTCATTAGGGGGACCACTGGAGGCCGGCTTGCACCTGCAGGGCCTTCCAAAGGCAAGCCGACTCAGAAATGAGCACAAGCCTCTTCTCCTGGCCTTCTCAGAGGTCAGACAGTAGCCTTGAGCGCAGTCAGTGTGATATCCCTCCCTAAAGCCATAATCAGGAAGCGCGGGAACAATCTGCTTCTCCCACAAGGCAGTCATGACAGGGCTATTTTAAATGTCAAACATAAATCTGGTGCCAGGAGAGCAACAACCACTCACTGTGCCCTCTTGGGAACAGGGACGACCCTGAGTGACAGATCCCACCAGGTGGGGCGGGGCACAGCTTGCCTGTCCTTCCCTTTCCAAAATCCCATGTTCCCAGCCCCACCCCCTCCTCTCTGCTTCTGACTTAAATGCTGCTGCTACAGCGCTTTCCCAACGACAGAATTTTATTTATCTGGGGGCTGGGGAGGGGCGGGGGCTGCAGTTCCAGGGCCGAACTTTAAGCGTGCTATAAAGTTAATGTGCTATTCAATGTTCGTTCCAGCCAAGAAGGTGGGGCCGCTGTGTCTTTTCTGCCACCCCAGAAGGCCATTATCAGTAATTGCCCATTACAGTGCATAATTATTCCTCCTAGCAGAGTCTGTGACCTCCAGGCTTGCGCGCTGGTAGAGCAAACCACCTCATCTTACCAAATTTGTGAAGGAAGCTTTTGACCCTTAGGACTGCAACGCCGCGTGCTAAGTCCATATCCGAGGAGAGGTACACATTATAGGCACACCGCAGCACAGCCTAGACTGCCTCAGAGCCCACCCCAATGCACACTGCTCACCTCCATAGTTTTTCCTCCCCTCAAATAAAAGGAAAATAAAACACAATCAACTTTCCATTATGGGGGAGTTGATAGCCCAAACAGGGAATTATCACCAGCCCTTTCTAACCCCCTTCCTTTGCTTTTGCAGTGTAATTGTCTTAGCCAGTGTTCTATAGCTGTGAAGAGACAGCATGACCGAGGCCACTCTTTAAAATGAAATCATTTTACCGGGAGCTTGCTTACAGTTTCAGAGACTTAGTCTATGATCATCATGGCAGGCTCATGGTGCTAGAACAGCAGCTAAGAGCTGCATCCTGATCTTTAGGCCAAGAAAGAGAAAAACAGAAATACTAGGCTGCATGTGGGCTTTTGAAAACCTCAAAGCCCACCTATCCCCAGAGGCACAGGTCTTCCAACAAGGTCGCACCTCCGAATCCTTCTAATCTTTCAAAGAGTTCCACTCCCTGGCGACTAAGCATTCAAATGTACTAGCCTATGGGGGGTGTATTTTTATCCACACAATCACATTCCACTCCCTGGCCCTGATAGACTATCATAATACCAATATATATATACATATATATATATATATATATGCATTCAGTTCAACTTCAAAAGGCCCCGTTAGTATATGACAGTAGAAACACTGTGTAAAAGTCCCAAGTTCAAAGTCTCTTGAGATTCATGGAAATCTCTTAACTATAACTCCCTTTAAAATCAAAGGCCCATACCACAAGATGAAGCCCATGCCTACACAGCCTGGATGCCCAAGAAGGGGAAATTGTGTAGCCTAGAAACCTAGGGTAGGACTACAAATGACTGGCAAAAAAAAAAAAAAAAAAAAAAATCCAAAACTAAAACCAAAACCAAAAGAGGATTGCTAATGATATTCTGCTATACTCATAAGACTGGTGTCTTGTCCAGTCATCATCAAAGAAGCTTCCTCAAGCAGGAGATGGTGCGGAGACCCACAGTCAGACATAATGCAGAGTCTAAAGTGGAGGTCTCCATCGGGTCCCTCATCTCAGAGATCAGGGAACCCTGTGGAAGAGGGAGAGGAAAGACTGTAGGATTTAGAGGGGATAAGGAACACCAGGAGACCAAATCAACTAAGCAGGGCTCACACAGGCTCAGAGACTGAACCAGCCAGCATGGGGTCAGTATGGATCTATACCAGGTCTTCTGTGTGTGTGTGTTATGGCTGTTAGCCTGGTGGTTTTGTGGGACTCCTAACAGTAGGAGTGGCTGCATCTCGGGCTCTCTTGCCTACTCTTGGGACTCTTTTCTTCCTATTGGGTTGCCTTGTCCAGCCTCGGTAAGGGCCTTGGCCTTATCTCACTGTACCCTGCTCTGTTGGGTTGGCTGTCATCTCTTGGGAGGACTGCTCTTTCTAAAGAGGAAATGAAGAAGGAGTGGATCTGGGGGGAGAGGGGAGGTGTTGTGGGGAGCTGGGAAGAGCGGAGGGAGGGGAAACTGTAGGCTTAGATTTTTCAAAACCGACTTTAATAAGGATTTTTTAAATGCTTTAAACTCCCCTTTAACCCACCATCAATCAGAGGTAGAGGGAAGGTTAGTAGGGCAAAGGAGGATGTGGACCAGTTTAGAAAGTTTTTTAGGGTAATTTTAATCTTGTGGTTGAGATGTTGTATATGGGGAAAGAGTCTATCTTCAATAATAAAAAAAAAATCAAAATCAAAAACCACATCACATACTCCCAACATAGCATGGCACGGAATATACTTTACCACTCCAAAAGGCGGAAAGGGAGTAGAATGAGGAAATATTGGACGGAAGCAAGTCTGACACGCAGCAGGGAAACGACAAATTCTGTGACTCCACGTGGGATATCAAAGCACTCTTCAGCTAGGCGGTGGTGGCGCACGCCCGTAATCCCAGCACTTGGGAGGCAGAGGCAGGTGGATTTCTGAGTTCTTGGCCAGCCTGGTCTACAAAGTGAGTTCCAGGACAGCCAGGGCTATACAGAGAAACCCTGTCTCGAAAAAACAAAAAACAAAAACAAAGCACTCTTCAGATCTCCAATGTTTACGGCCTTCCTCACCGCGTCTCCCATGACTCTGGCATCTCCAACATCTTGGGGTCTCCAACAAAATCCTGACTTCACCTTCACCCCTTCATGCGATGGACCCTCCAGGCCTCTCAATGGCGATACACCCCCCCACTACACACACACACACACACACACACACACACACACACACACAGAGCTTTCCTTAGCAGAAGGAGAATCCACAGTCCTTCTGACTCTAAAGCCAGAGCCACCTGGCTGAAGCCGCCAGTGCTGTTGCCCCCTCATAAAACACATCTGCAACAGCTCTCTGCTCTTGACGGTCTCCTTCTCTGCCGAATCTCTCCTTTTCCTTCCTCTTCACAACTCTGAAGCTGAGGTTGGTGGGGCCTGGACCTGGGGTTCCCACTCCCTTCGTTCCGTTTAGCATTAGGCTTTTCTTCAGGCTTTTTCTCTCCTCGAGCACTGCAGCCTCCATCTTCAACATCACACCTCCTGGCTCTCCTCCTTTTCCAAAGTCCACTTCCTGTTATCTATATGCTCACTGGGGCACAGAACTGAGCCCTCCCCCCACAACGCCCCCTCCAGAGGCATCAATTGTGGAAACTACTCTTCAGCATTCCCATGACAAGCGTTCTCTGAATAAATAAATTAAATAATGGGGGGAAATTCTCCTCAGTGGCTTCCTATCTAGGCTTTGGAAGGGGTGCTGGAGAGATAGAGGCTGTCACAGAAGCCTTCTATGAAGCCTTCTATGTCCCTCTCAGCAGCAGCAAGGACCTGGATATCATGGTGCAGGCAACTCACAAAAACACCCCCTTTCCCACCCTTGGACAGCAGCACAGCCCACAGACATGGCTTCAGGCTGCAGCACAGATCACAGACGTCTGCATGGCCCTCAGTGGTAACCTCAGATGTACCATAGACATCATCCCAGCTCCCACTCACCCCTAGGCAGTGGGGATGGGGGTGATGGGAGGGCTGTTTTTTGAGACAAGGTTTCTTTGTGTAGCCCTGGCTGTCCTGAAACTAGTTCTGTAGACCAGGCTGAGCTGGAACTCACAGAGATCCACCTGCCTCTGCCTTCCAAGTGCTGGGATTAAAGATGTGGACCCTCACCTACAAACACCTGGCTGTCTTGAAATCTCCCCTGCCAGTGCCATTAGTTCTAGGCTACTTACTGATATTCCTCCCCTTTAAAAATTCTTGAGCTGGGCCTCCATTATTAACAAACACCCTCTGCACCACTGTCTTCCTACAAGGATGGCCCATTAAGCCCTGATTAAAGTGTCCAATGGCTTTTCTAGTCCAAGAGTTCCATATTCCTCCAATAAACACCATGGCCAGGCCTGTACAGCAACATCCTACTCCCTGGTATCAACTGTTAGTTGCTGTTCTATTGCTGTAAAAGGTACCATAACCAAAACAGTTTTGAGAAAGGAAAGCCAAGAAAGAGAAAGAAACACTGGGCCAGGTGTAGACTTTTGAAAACCTCAAAGCCCACCCACCTCTAGTGACACACTTCCTCCAATAAGGCCATACTTCCTAATCCTTCAGATCCTTTCAAAGATTCCCACAGATTGTATCATGCAACTGAAGAAAGGTAGAATAGAACAGATCAGAGAGGGAGGGGTGGAGAGAGAGACAGAGAGAGAGATACTGAGAGAGACTTTAAATATGAGCGTGAGGAGGCATGCTTCCCCACTTATATGGTGTCAGAGGAGGAATTATAGTCAAATGGGTGATGAAAATGAGATTTGCAGATTTAAATGATTCTATACTGACATCCAGTGCCCCACCCCCTTACTTCACCCAAATATTCAATATTAGCCAGGAAGAACAGAGAGTGGGGTTGTCAGCTGAACCTATGAAAGCCAAATGCTTGGCTATTCCTTGGTATTTCTTCTCCTCTACTGGCACCCCAAGGCTTCCCTATATGAAGATGCACCCCTAAGCTAACTTCAGAAAGAGCCCCGGGAGTGTAAACTGCTAGGGATGGGACAACTGAGGTTCTGTACGGCTCCCCTACAGTATTTCCTTTTTCCCTTTCTTTGGAATAAATCTCCCTTCAAATAAGAGTCATTTCTGCAAGCAGAAGGAGTACTCATCCACTCTTTCAGCCTTCTTTTTTTTTTTTTAACCAAATGACTTCATATAAAGCACAGAGAATTAAACCTAGCAACCCACAGACTGAGCAACAAGGAAGGCCCGAGAGCAATTTTCTCCATCTTGAAGTGCATCTTGGAAGCACCCTCTCTGGTGCTGGCTTCATTCGGCTACGCTCCAGTAGGACCTTTGTCAGGCAGCTGCAGCCAACATGGCTGCTGTGTGCTGTTTCCAAACCATGTAGGTAAGCTACCCTGATCTGCATAAGATGACTTGGTGCCAGGTTCTCAGTGTGGTTACAGCTACCTGCTCCATCATGAAACTGTCAACCACCGAGGTATAGAAAGTGCTTGTGAAAATGCCACTCTAGTGACTGGGACACCAATTCCCATAAAGGCGGGAGACATGGCTTAGCCAATCACACACTGCCCCTTATTATCATTACCACTGTTGTTCTGGTTAGTGTCACAGGCTATGAGTTTTAAATAACAGCAGAAATGGCTATTTTCCAGCAGTTCAAAGGCAGGAACTGGAAGAGTAGAAGAGCAAACTCTTAAAACATGTATGTACATCTGTGTGCGTATGTGCATATGTACATATTCCTGCACACACATTCCTAGGCTAGCCTCAACCCCTCAATCTCCTGCCTCAGCTCTGGGGAGCTGAGACTATGCATATGTGTCACCACAGCCAGCTCATCGTTTGCTTTTTCTATTGATTTCTGAACTCAGGTCCCCAGGCTTTCCAAGCACCCTTCCCCACTGAGCCCGGCCACCAGCCCTGAACAACCATTTCCCCAAAGAAACTATGGGCCTGAACGACAAGCAGGCAGAAAGGCGGTCAGCATCATCGACCATCAGCAAAGCACAAATCGAGGCCACAGTGGGATACTGTCTCCATCCAACAGAACAACATAAGGACAAGCACAAATGCTGGGGATTTTGCTGTTTGTTTGTTTGTTTGTTTGTTTGTTTGTTTAGAAAGAGCCTTGCTATCCAGTCCAGACTGGCTTCCTACTCAAGATTCATGCACTGTCACAGTGTTGAAGATAAGAAATGGGAGACCTCGAACTCACACTGCTGCGGAAATGTGAAATGATGCAGATACTTTTGTAGAACGGTCTAGAAGTCCCTCAAAGTAAGAGACACACTGTGAGCCATCAATTCCACACTCCTGGTTGTTGTATACTCTATACGAACAAAATGACCACACCAAACTTTGCACATGAATGCTTTCTGCTAACTGGTGGATTCATATAATGGAATGCTAAACATTAAAACAAGAAAAGTAAAATAAATACAAATGAAAAGTATGAATACTTACTACCCATGGATAAAGCCTTGAAATCACCATGCTGAATAAAAAAGCCTCACACACACACACACACACACACACACACACACCCCACACACTAGAACATGAGATATCCAGAGTAGGCAAACCTACAGTGAGTGAATGAAATAGAGCAGCAGTGCCCGGAAGCTGGAGAAAGGAGGAAATATGGCGACTGAGATGGATTTGGGGGAGCCGGAAGCCCTGCGAAATGTTTTAGAATTAAGAGATGGATACACAACTCTGTGAATATGTTTCCTCTAGAGGTGAACTCCAGGGTGTGTAAGTTACATCTCAATAAAGCTGGCATTTTTAATAAGTGTCCTAAATAATCTGAAGGAAATATAAGAAGTTGAGAAGTTTTTTAAACAGTTGTTGATTTTAACGTAACAGAGTCCGTCGTAGTATTTCTCCACAGATACCTGGAAGAATCACATTAAAAGACAATGTAAATCCTCCGAGGGAAATAGAATTAAAGAGGTCAGAAGGCACCTCAAGCCCATGTGCATTCCAGAGTCAAGAGGAAACATGAGAAATTCGGGGTCCCTGGGCCTTGGAAACGGCAGTATCTCTGACTCCAAGAGAAGAGGCTTCAGTGCTATGCCTGAAAGCGCCTCTGGGCTGAAGAACTGGGTTTAGTGGGGGAAATCACTACGCAAGCCATGTCAGGGCAGTCACAGAAAAGTCCACCTCAGAGCAAGTAACAGAACTGTTCTTCCCTCCACCTGAGCAATCACAGCTGGTGCGCACGTGTCCAGCCAAGCTCTGGTAAGTCACACGACCACATATCCAGCAGGTGTTCACAGTGCCAGCCACGTCTGAGACTGACAAGCCCAGCAACTCCACAGACTAGGCCAAGTTTGCCTATTACCAACACTACACACACCTGCATTAACAGTTCAAATAAAGCGAATAGGCAGACGGGAAGAAGAGATGATTACCATCGCCACTGGAAATACGACGCCATAAAAATAAAGATGAGAAAACAGTAAGAAACAGATTATTAAATTCTCAGAGACTGAGCAAGAAGAACTAGGGAGGAGAAACAAAGTCACTGCAGATTAACTATGGAGAGTTTGAAGCCAATTATAAAAGATCAAAGACAACAAGAGAGGGAGGAGCAGCCTTACAAGTAACTGAGATAGGAGGCCTTGGGAGAAATACGGCTAGGGAGAGTCATTACAGTTTACAGCCAAAGTAATCTGGGGGGTGACTTTAGCCTGGAATTCACTAGGAACCGCTACCACAGGCAACTCGCAGGAACAGAAAACAAAAGGCTCTTTATTTTTAAAAAGGCATGCAATTCCAAACGGAGGAAGGTACCAGACTGGCACACAGAAAAGTGCCAGCACCTTCGGCCATGTTAGGTTCCCGTGTCACCATGGCAGTGGTCTTCACTGTGTGTCGTCATGCTCTCAGCCAACCACTGGACTGAGCACCGGGTCCCCAATGGAGGAGCTAGAGAAAGGACCCAAGGAGCTGAAGGGGCTTACAGCCCCATAGGAGGGACAACATGAACCAACCAGTACCCCCAGAGCTCCCAGGGACTTAACCACCGACCAAAAAGTACACATGGAGTACGCTTTGGCTCCAACTGCATATGTAGAAGAAGATGGCCTTGTTGGTCATCGATGGGAGGAGAGGTCCTTGGACTCGTGAAGGCTCGTTGCCCCAGTGTAGGGGAATGCCAGGACAGGGAAGCTCCAGTGGGTGGATTAGTGAGCAGGGGGAGGGGGATGGGAAAGGGGGTTTTCGGATGGGATAACATTTGAAATGTAAATAAAAAAAATATCTAATAAGAAAGAAGGGAAAGGGAGTGGAGGGGAGCGGAGGGGAGGGGAAGGGAGGGGAGGGAGTGGAGATTGTGGCATCGCTAAAGTAAGACCCTTGACACACACTGTCACTATGTCCCTGATACAAGTCTGATGCTTGAGCAGGGGACACGATGGCACACACCTGTAGTCTCAGCTACCTGAGAGGCGTGAGCCTCCAAACCTGGGGCAGCCTGGGCAACCCAGTGAGACTCCCAACTCTCAAAAGCAAAACAAGTGGGCTGGGGGGTTTGCTCAGAGGTTAACAGTACTCGTTCTAGCAAAGGGCCCAGGTTCGATGCCCAGGACCCACATGGAAATGCACTACCTCCTTGGGTGTCAGGCATGCACATGGTACAAAACACTCATACACAACCAAAGAATAGCAAAATAAATCTAATTACTTTTAAAAAGACAAAACAAGCAATCAGACACCGCCCTCCATTTTTCATACATGTACATAAGGTATCTCAGAGTCGCCCTAGTTACTGTCCTCTGTCCCCTCCCACTCCTGATGGTCCCTTCTTCCTTCCCAGGTAGCCCTGCTGCACTATTTTAACACGTTCCTTGCTTTAGATGAGCCAGTGAGTCTCATTACGGAAGAGCCCTTTGAATATCAGCAACGGCCCTCAGAGTGCCAACCATGAGGACACCCAACACTGACCAAGGAAAGCCATTCCTTATGTCTCCAGGGGTTAGCTGTGAACTTCTCCTGTTTATATAACACTCTCTAAAATGTAAAGATGTAGGTTCCAAGCATTCTGCCCATGGCCATGCACAATGACCCCTGGAATCTGAGCGCATGAGGAACCAGCTGGAACCCAGGAAGGTGCCTGGCACACAAGGGGTGTAGCAGTCACAGGGGTCACTGCCCTGGCCTTTGGACTCCAGCCTTCTAAGTTCTAACTATGACGATGAAGAGCGCTGATACCCAGCCCTTTCCTTTCTTCAAAGAGACTGAACTCATGTTAAGTACACACCCCATTAAGTACATGTTAAATACATGTTAAGAGTAGATTATTCTGCCTTTTCTGTTTTGGTGTGGGGACATCCTAACTGAAAGCAGGAGGACAAAAAAAGGGGGGGCAGAATACCAACAAAGGTTCCCAACCCAATGGCATGGGAGGTCCCAGATTAAGGCCTGATGTGGAAAACTGCTCTTCTCCTTAACATGATTGTACAGAACACTCTGTAAGGATGGCTAAATGCCTGTGGGATTCCTGAATTTACAGGACAAGGAAACAAATATATTCATAACACACCACCTACGGAGAAAATATCTCTCAAGAATGAAAAGGGGGCTGGAGAGATGACTCGGGGTTTAGTGCAGTGGTTGCTCTTCCTGACGACTGGAGTGTGATTCCTAGCACGCACGTGGCTGCTTACAACTGTTGTAGCTCCAGTTCTAGGGGATCAGTGTCCTCTTCAGGCCCCGTAGGCATCAGGCACATATGTGCTGTGGTGCACAGACATATGTATAGATAAGTACCCATACACATAAAATAAAAAAGTAATAAAACTAAAAACTACTAACAAACATTTTAAGAGAGATTTAAAAAAGCACAGTGGAGACATCTCTCAACACCAATCATTTACCTGCCCCTGTACCTGGATGTAAACAGTTACCTGGCTACCTGGTGGATCCCAGCCACTATTGCGGACCCAGTGTGACCAGGGTCAGGGTGCCAAGCACATGCGCACTGCCCACCGTGCTGTGACCACGCCCCGCAACCCTGCCACTCAATACACATGTGATCTCCAGCAAGATAACTGAATCTCAATTTTCTCATTAAGTGGAAAAAAATAGTTCCTATCTTACAGAGTCGTTGTAAAGGTTAAATGAAAATAATAAATAACAAAGCAGCAAAGACAAACTCCGCCATGAGGCAGACACTCTGGAAAAGGGAAAGCTGGTCACATCAGAATTACTGCTAACACCTCCGAAAGCCAACCAAGTACACACTGAAGAAGGAAGAGAGTGAATTAGGGAAATGTGATTCACACCTCGTGAGTCCTCAGTTCCACAACACCGCTTCTTCCTGGAGACACAAACTAGCACAAGAACAACATTTCTATGTTTAATCACACTTCTTAAGCTTTGTGGTTTTGTTCTTTTGTTGTTGTTGTTGTTGTTGTTTTGCTTTTCCCCCCAGCTTTATTCAATTTCCTCTGCTCCTGGATCCAAGCTTTTGTTCCCTGTCAAAATCCCTTCGCCTGCCGTAAATAATCTCTCTCCCTCTTTTATATTACCTTTCAAATATTTATAGACTGTTATTCTCCTTCCCTGGGAGCCGTACATCATTTTTGTTGCCCTTCTCCCGGATTCGCCCTAGTTTATCTACATCTTTTAGAGAAAAACAAACCCAGGTGCTTCAGGATGAAGACGGCACACCCAAAGCCAACAGCCCCAACCAACACAGTCTCTTATTCAATGCCACACCACAACACACACACACACACACACACACACACACACACACATTCTTTGATGTGCCTCGTACTCCTTTTCTCCAATAATTCATAATTCCATCTCCAAGATAACACAAGAGAGAGTGATAAAGGGATCGTGGACACTGGGGCGCTGCGAGTTAGAGGGTTCTGGGAGAGCATGCAGGGGCGGGGAGGGGGAAGGTCGGCTCCTGCTAGTGAAGCATTCTGTGTGCTATCCACTACTTCTGCTTGTTAACTCGGGGCCACCTCCAGCACTCAGCGCCACTACATTCACTGAATAGCACCCATGATGCCCTCTTTTGCTCTGTCTGGCCCGAATGAAAAGGAAAATCAACACCATTCATTTCCAAATAAATCCAAGTTTTGGAAGTGAAAAAGAAAAAAAAACCTAAAAAATAGCTCACAGCCAGGCTGCCAAGGAAATATCCCCTTTCCCAGCGGAGAGCCCGGAGACACGCCCTAGTCAGTTCCTCCACATTTCTGATTGACAGTGACTCCACCCTAAGCCCACAGCACATGTGTGTGGAGGCCCCTGCGTCTTACTCTTGGGGGTGTGTTCCAGAGTGTGCCTTCTATCTCTGCTTTGAGGGTAGCAAGGTGCTCCCCTGAAAGTATACTGAAGCTAACCTCCAAAGCTCAGATTCCTGAGTTGTATGGTTGTACCACACTCCTGAGACCTTTAGAAAGGATAAAGGACGGCTAACACCACACACATTATCAGTGGAGTTGACGAAAAGAAAAAAAAAAAATCACAGCCATGAAGAGAGAAGCTGTCTTACAATCTAAATGAGTACCACGGGGCGTGAGGAACCTGCTTGTGTTTACACTCTTTATCTAGGAATATAACGGATATTGCTCGTGCAGCTTTTTTATAATTTTTTAATTAATTTTTATTTTCTATGTACAGATATTTTACCTGTGTGTATGTCTATGCACCACATACATGAACTGTCTGTGGAGGCCAGAACAGGGCACAAGATACCTTGGAACTAGAGGTACAGATGGTTGTGACTCACTATGTGAGTGCTGGGAATTGAACCCGGGTCCTGGGAAGCGTGGCCGGTGCCCTTAACCACTAAGCCACCTCTCTGGCTCCCACACAGCTCATTCTTTTATAAGAACCAGTTTGTGGCTGCACGGCAGACCTCACTCACACTCTTTCGGCTGCTCACAGCAAGAACCCGCCTGACACGTATATCCTAGGCCTTGCTTTTATACCTTATCATAGCCTGCAAACTCATTTGTTCACAGCCGCATCATATTTGATGAACATGGGGTGTTCTCAAGCAATAATAATTTTACCCACTTTGCAAGTGAAGAGATGAACACACAAACCTTTCCCAATCACTAGGAAGGCTGAGCTGTGAAATGATTCGGTCGCTCATTTGACACCTTTAACCTTTTCATCTCCCGTGGTTAAAACTGAACTAGGCCTTGAAGTAGAAAACCAAACAAACCAACAGACCCCGAAGAACACACTGCTGTAACCTGCCTTGGACCATTTCCACTGGCTGGACTGAAATGGCCTAGTGAGACATGAAAGTGGGGATCTGGAGAGAGGGCTCAGTGTTTAAGAACGCTGGCTGCGTCTGCAGAGGCCTGGGTTTGATTCCCGGCATCCACGTGGCCGCCCAAAACCACTTGCAGAGAGTCTTAACACCCTTCTTCTGGCCTCAGCAAGCTACACACACACACACACACACACACACACACACACACACGATACACGTACATACAAGACAGGCAAACACACACACACACACACACACACACACACATACACACATTAGAAATCAATCTTTAAAAATAATAAGGAAAAGAGCTGTGTCTCGTGGTCCTTTGCTTGCCTCTCGTCTCTGCTCTCCACAGGCTTTCCAAAGACAGTCTTAATGTACTTTCATGGTTTACAACACCATGTAGTAGAGGATATTGCAACTCTTATCAAATGCGATCAATTTTTATAACCAGTAGGAAACTCTAGTACGTTAAGAAGAGGGATTCAAATGAGAAACGGGAGAAAGTCAGGCTTGGATGGTTCACTGAAAAAAATTCAACTGATACTTAAACATAGTCAGCTGAGGGATGTTCTAAATAAACCTCTGGCCTCCTGCCTCTCTTGTAGTGGGCGGGGCTTCTATCTTGAAAGGCCACATCTATCACATCTGTCACCTTCTGTCTACCATATCTGAAGTAGTCAGAAAAAGCTCTCTACTCTTAGGGGTTCATGTAATCAGATCCCAGAAACCCCAGGATCACCTCCCCTCCCAAAGCTTTTTGCCTAAAGACATCTACCAAATTCCTCTTGGCACTCAAGATGACATATTCACAGAACTGAGGTTGGGGAGCGCACTTTTTTCCCTTTTTAAGAATATGTGTATTGGGGGGATATGTGTATATGAGAGCACACCCAAACCCTATCCTCTGCAGGGACAGCACGTGCTCTCCACCACTGATCTGCCTCTGCGGGATACATGTTTCTTCTTTTATACAGATGGGAAGGTCTCCCTATGTAACTCGAGCTGGTCTCCAGTTTGTCATCTTCCTGCTTCAGCCAATGCCAGGATTGGGCAAACGTTCCACCACACGTAGCCTTTAAGGGCCCTTCATTGCGCTGACCAGGCTGAACTGTTAACTGTTCACCTTTCAGTCTGGCAGAGACCCAACAAGAGCATTTTAATCTCAGAGCTGCTGCGGCAGCCACTGTCTGGACAGAGTGCCACCGGGAACACCCAACCTTTACCTCCAAAACAGACCTCCTGTCTCACACCTGCTTCCTGTCTCTACTGCCACCGCCTGTCCCAACAGCTCCCCACCCAGCATGGGCACTGAACCTCCCATGAACCCCTGCTCCCTATTAGCTATCAGCCACACTCATCATCGTCAGAGATCTTAGATGAAAGTACATCAGGCCACACACTCACTGCTTCAACACGCCAGTGACTTTCCATGGCAATCTAGTAAACTCCCAACTCCTCCTGTGGCCTCCACAGCCCAGGGTAATGTAGGCCGACCAATGTCACCCAGTTCATGTCACTGCAGGCAGTGACTTCCTTCCTGCTGTAAGCAGTCTCTTAAGTGAGTTCCAAAAGACCCTGACTGGGACAGTGCATTAGGACTGAGGACTAGCTCTGTCTCTAACTTATTTTTCTCTGAGGGGCTTTCTTGCCTGAACCACACTGGATCTAGAATATCCAGGACACCATCCATCCCACCCACTTCAACGAAAACACCTTGGTTATGTACCTGTTTATCAAATGTCTCCACCCTTGGGAAAAAAATAACATCAATGAGAGACACATGTTTCACGCAAAGAGATCACATGCTTAAAAATGAACTGTCATTAACTAGATAAAATAGAGAAACAGGAAGAAGGTTAAGAAGAGAAGGAATCTGCTCAGATAGCAGAATAAGCAGGGGGAGAATTCACTTTAGCAAATAAAGTGGTGCTTCACGAATACAGTCTGCTCAGCTGATTCACTGCACTGCCTGTGTATTTTAGAAACCCCTCCCCTCCCACACAACACTCTGAGCTCAGAGTTAAGGGAAAGTACAAGAAGAGGGAAGCAGTGTGAAAATCAATCCCAAAGTCACGTGTTCGTGCACGCTGAACTGACCTGACATTTGGCTGCGTGAAGCAAGAGCAGAGAGTTCGTACTACTAATAAACCTCAGAAAAATCTGCTCTAACACTGAATCAATATTTTCTTTTGACAACAAGCCAGCTATTTACAGTCTACTTTAAAAGTCACTTACCCATTTTGTTCTGGAAAGCTTGTTTACTGGTTGTAAACTAAGACCAGATTAGCAATTATGAAGTTGGCCTGCAGACGTTAAGAGACTAGAGTAAAATTGGTTTGAAATATAATTTATTCAGCAATGGCGATCAATATTAATGTGAGTTTTCACAAAGGAGTCAAAAACGTTCTGTGAATTTAATCTTTTTGTCAAGTGGGAATCAAACAGAGGCGTCAGAAGGAGGCAGGAGGACTCTTGCATCAGTTTGTGAAAACCCTAGAATGATGTCCAACTAATTAAGATCCAGAAATAGGAGATAGCACCATGGAGGGCCGCAGACGAGCAGTGAACCTCCATTCCTCTGTGTGACTGACTGCAGGCCTCGCCCCGGGGCCCAGGTCATCTGGCCAAGGGGTGACACTTATCACAGCATCAGTTTGCCTCTCCTCACACCCCACAAACCTGTTCTTTGAGAGATCCTGGGGTCACTGCTACCCTAGAGGAATATATAAATATAACGGATCCACAGAGCCAAGAGGGGGAACTTAGACAATAAAACTGGGGAAATGGGAAAAAAACAGATGCTGGAAGGGATTAAAAGTATCTTAATGCATGGGCAGTTTATAGGCGACTTCAGTCTGTAATGCTGGAAAAAAGAAGAGCTGGCACAGAGGCTCTTCACAGTCAAAAGTCAGTTCATGAGGGAAGGCACTGTCTAATGAGAAGAGTTTCCGTTGTGTGAGTCCTGGAGATGGATGGTGGCGACCGCTGAATACCTTAAAAAGAGTTATTATGAGACCGAGGAGATGGCTTGTTGGGCGAAGTACTTGTTGCACAAGTAAGAACACTTGCGTTCAGATCCCCACGTAAAGCAACAGTAGCAACACACGTAATCCCAGTGCCCCACAGTCTGACAGGAGAGGAAAGTAGGGGAGTCCAGAGAAGTCCTTCAGGAAGTCCAGAAGGGCCAGCTGACCCAGTGCACACAGGAGCAAATAAGAGGCCCCGTCTCACAGAGGGGAGGTGAGCTCCAACTCCGGAAGTTGTCTCTGACACATACCAGAATATGTACACCATGACATGCAAGTGTGTGCACACGCACGCACACACACATGCAAACAAACACACACACACACAAATCGATTGTCAATTATAGTAGCATAGCATAAATTTCACTATAGTGTGTGATAAAGTTTTTTTTTAAGTTAGATAATAAAAACATGACATAAAGGCATTCACAAGACCAACAGCGAATCAGGAAGCTGAGAGGGCAAGGCACAAGCCGTCAGCCAGTGATAGAACATATGATCCAAGGACTCTAAGGGGACACAGGACAGCTGAGGGAAAGCGGTGACAGGAGCCTCTGATATTCCACAACAGCAAGACCACGCCCCCTGAGCCCAGAGCCTATTGTCACCATCCATAAAAGTTCCCAACCCTGGACCAGCTGGAGGCAGTGCTTGTGGTCTAACCTCTTCCCAAGACAACATGACGGACAGCTGTCCATCTCACCGACGCGCAGGTCATCAAAGAGACACAAGATGGGTTTTAGCACCTGTCACGTCTGTCTCAATAAACGCAGCTCAGCGCTTTGGCTTTTCTTTATTATTCTTTTCATTATTTCATGTGACTAAAAAAACAAAAACAAAAATCAAAAAACAAAAAACAAAAAACAAAAAACAAAAAAAAAAAAACCAAAAAACCCAAGGCCCTGTGCATGCTGGGTAAATGCTTTTCCACTGAGCTACAGCCAAAGTCCATTAAAACAGAATCTCATTAAATTCCAAGGCTGGCCTAGAACTCCCGATCTTCTCAACCCAGACCCCTATGCTAATTTCCAGCGGCAGAACTGTAGGTGTATTCATCCAGACCCCAGTTTATCTCTTTATTTAAAAAGACTGAATTTTCTGCACCCTTCATACACCGTTGGTGGGAATTTAAAAGTGTATCTCTATGGAAAAGCCTAGCAGTCCCCCCTCAAAATGTTGGTCTTAGTTTAACCTAAGATGCAGGAACCCACTCCTTAATATACACCCAAGAGAAGGAGACACACATTTAACAGAACTCATACACTTTGATACCCACAGCAGCATTGCTCTTAGGGGCTAAAACGTGTAAGCAGTCCAGATGTCAATCAACAGAGACACAGCAATAAATACCCATACAATGAGATATTAAATAGTAATTAAAGGATGGCAGCATATGCCTTTAATCCCAGCACTTGGGAGGCAGTGGCAGGTGGATTTCTGAGTTCAAGGCCATCCTGGTCTACAGAGTGATTTCCAGGACAGCTAGGGCTACACAGAGAAACCCTGTCTCGAAAAACAAAAAAACAAAAACCCCCAACCAAACAAAAAAGAACAATCCATGCTACAACATGGATATGCCTTACAAATATCAAACAAACATGAGTGGAAAAGGACAAACACAAAAGGTACACATTTTAGTTCATGACAATATACAAAATGTCCCAAATAAGCCAATCTTTGAAGACAAAAAATAAATTAGTGGATACCCAGAAAGCAGGGTGGGGGACAGATGAAATAGTTAAGGAGTGACCACTAATGAGAGTTTGATTATTTCACAACCCTGCTAAATTACTAAAAGTACAAAATTTTATGCTTTAAACGAGTGAACTGTAACACATTGATTTTTTTTTTCTCAATCCATTAAGAAATTAATCTGAAAAGGAGCTGGAAAAGATAGCTCAGTTGAGGTGATACTTAACGTTAACTTGACAAAAACCTAAATCACCTGTGAAGAGAGTTTGGATGAGGGATTGACTACAATAGTTGACCAGTAGTGCTGTTTAGTGGGGAGGGTGTCTTAGTTACTTAGTTATGTGGGAAGACTCAGTCCAGTATGCGCAGCACCACTCCCTAGGCTAACCTAGGGAATGAACTGTGTCACTGAGTCTGAACTGTGTAGAAGTAGAGAAGTGAGAGAAAGGGCAGAGAAATTAAACTGGGCGCAAACAAACACGCATGCACGCATCACCCTCTCTACCCTTGGCTGTGGCTCTGTCTCAAGCACTGTGGCTGTGACTTCCCAGCACGAATGGGCTACGACCTGAAATTATGAACTAAAACAAACCCTTTCTCACATAAGCTACTTCCTGTGAGGGTATTTCATGGCTGTCACAGAAAAATGAGGCTAGAAACTGGGAAAGTGTCGTCCCGAAAGGATGAACATCTGAGCTCACACCCCTGCGCTCGGAGAGAAGCTCACGGTGGCACTTCATGATTGTAACCCCACAGCCAGGGGCGGAGGCAGGTGGATGATCCCTGGAGGGCTCACCAGCCAATCTAGCCAAAGGTAAGCTCCGGGTCTTCAAGTTCAGTAAAGAGACCTTGTCCCCAAACATAACATGGAAAGTGTCTGAAGAAGATCCTACCTGATATAGACCTCTGGCCTCCACACACGTGTATGTATACACACACACATACACACACACACACACACACACACACACACACACAAATACACAAATAAGCAAGTAAACATACAGGAAAAAAAAACATAACTTGTAATTTCTCTCTCTCCCTCCTTCCTGCCCTGCCTCTGTGTATGTGCGTGTACACAGAGATAAAACAACTTACAAGACTCTGTTCTCTTCCCCCTGTAAATTCTGGGGATTGGACTCAGGTCATCAGGCTTGGCAACAAGCGCCTTTACCTGCTAAACTGGCTCCCCCGCCCAAGATTAAGGTTTTCAACCATTTAACTTTTTTTTTTTTTTTTTTGATTCTATAGGAAGCACACACTGGCTTCCTATAGAATTAACACACAGTTGTGCTACCCTGATGTCTGGAGGTGAGTTGATGCTCATTCGTGCTGTTTTGTTGTTGTTGTTTTTTGTTTTTCGAGACAGGGTTTCTCTGTATAGTCCTGGCTGTCCTGGAACTCACTCTGTAGACCAGGCTGACTTTGAACTCAGAAATCCGCCTGCCTCTGCCTCCCAAGTGCTGGGATTACAGGCGCGTGCCACCACGCCCGGCCTCATTTGTGCTGTTTTAAAACACAACCTAACCACCACTTACTGATTCGTTCTGAAAAGGTTTACTGACTATAGACCATCAGAGCCAGATCCTGGACTGTGCACAGAAGAACAAAATGAGCAGACTCTGTCCTTGTCCTTAGGTTTTGTTTCACAGACCTGTTAAAATTCTTGTGCGCTTTCTACACCGTTATCAAATTTACTTGTGACCTTAGATTCTGTGTTTGCGTTTGTCATGACTTTAAACATCCTTTCTCGGCATGGCAGAATGGTAGGCTACCCTCTCTATAGGTTAGAGTTCCAAGAGTGTGCTAAAAACTACACAGGGAATTTCCTTTAGGGCAATACAGCTGTCAGATCCGCCTAAACAAAAGGGCGAAGACTGTTTACAGCCACTGGACAGTGAGCCGGCTACTACCAGCTCGAGTTTGCTTTCGGTTCGGCCCCACGCCGGTTAACAGCTCCCATGTAAGTTGTTTTGTTTTGCTGGAATGTTTGGAAATCTCTCTCACTCTGAAAGTAAAATGTGAGGACTTTTTCTTTACCTGAAGGCTTTTAATTACATAACATCATTTCTGCTTCCCTGTTTAACTGAGAGTGGTCCTAAATCAATGTCGGTCTCACACAAATAGGCAACCTTTAAAGATAAGCACCCTAGAGCCGGGCATGGTGGCGCATGCCTGTAATCCCAGCACTTGGGAGGCAGAGGCAGGTGGATTTCTGAGTTCGAGGCCAGCCTGGTCTACAGAGTGAGTTCCAGGATAGCCAGGGCTACACAGAGAAACCCTGTCTCGAAAAACCAAAAAAAAAAAAAAAAAAAAAAAAAAAAAAAGATAAGCACCCTATCCAGTTTGCTTATGCTGCTTTTATAGCCTTCTGAATGAAATGCTTCCTTCCTCGCAAAGTTGAAAAACTGTAGATAAAACTAAAATGCTTTTGGTTTTTTTAGTTTTTGTTGTTTTGTTTTTTCAATAATTTTTTATTCACTTTACATCCCGATTAACAGCCAAATTCTCTCCTCCCAGAGCATCCTTTTACATCCCTCTCCTAATTACCCACCCTCCCGCTCTCCTCCTCCCCCACTTGGGTACCACCCCACCCTGGGACATCTAGTCCCAGCAGGACTAGACACATCCTTCCCACTGAGGCCCAACCAGGCAATCCAGGTCGGCAAAGGGGATCCAATGGCAGGCTAGGAGTCCAAAAAACAAAACAAAACAAACAAAACAAAACACATGTTGGGTCTGGCAACACAGATCAGTGAAGAGAATCGGCCAATGTGCATGATGTGCGTGAAGCCCCAGGTTCAACCCTTGGCTTGGCAAAAATGAAAGCCTTAAACTTAAAAGTAAAAATATTGAAAAAAATAAAGCTTTAACATAACAAAAGAAGCCAGGCGGTGGTGGCACACGCCTTTAATCCCAGCACTTGGGAGGCGGAGGCAGGCGGATTTCTGAGTTCGAGGCCAGCCTGGTCTACCGAGTGAGTTCCAGGACAGCCGGAGCTACACAGAGAAACCCTGTCTCGAAAAACCAAAAAAACCAAAAACAAACAAACAAAAAAACATAACAAAAGAAAAAAAACAACTAAAATGCTATTTTCAGTTGTATAAGCCCAGAGAGAAGGTTCAGAATAATGAAAATACACTCTGTAAAATGATAATGATGTAATGGTGGATACATATCTGCTGAAATCCACAGAATGTATGGCACCATGGGTGGATCCGCACATGCATGGTGGCT
>OZ030005.1:163804658-163989658 GCA_964023405.1 Apodemus agrarius | reverse complement strand
CATGAGAAGACACTTGCCCCTGCTCCCAGAAACCCTCTCATGTTTAAGATGTGGAAACCAGAAGTCCAGAGAGCTGGAGAGACTTGTCTAAGGTTGCACAGCTACTGATTCAAGGATGAGTAATGTGAAGCCATTGGTTAAGTTGAGCAAACAGAGATTCATGAACGCTTGATTAAATGTGGCACACGGTGCGAGGTTGGCTTTTATGGGGTTTCGCTGGCTCTCTGCTATGGCTCTCAGTATGTACAGTCGCTCCCCTACCCAAAGCTTCCCCTGCTGGGGTTTCACATACCTGAGGTCAAGGATGGTCCAATGGAGAATTGCAGAAATAAATAATTCATAAATTTTAAATAATTTTATTATGTTGTTACAATTACCCTAGTTATTAGCTATTAACAAAGATCTTACTAATTTACAAACTAAACCTTGTCACAGAATGTAGATACAAGAAAGCATAGTGTTTGTGTGTGTGCGCGCATGTGTATATGTATCGATCTAGGTGTAAGCATGTGTAAAAGTATGTATGCATGTTGTATGTCTATGTGTGCATGAAGTTGTATACATGTATGTACCTGTATGAGATTGTATGTACATATCTGTATTGTGTAGGTATATCTGCACACATCTAAAAGTATACCTGAATGCATAAATGTGTATATGCATATTGTGTATCTGTAATGCCTATGAATACATATATGGATATGAGTCTACACATATGGCGTATGAGTGTTTGTGATTATGTGTATATATTCACATGTGTATACATGTGGGTGTATATTTGTGCATGTATATGTGTATTTGCATGTCTATACATGTATGCCTATATATGTACTTGTGTGTAAATGTGTTTATATGTGTATTTGTATGTGCTCGTGTGCCTCGTGTGTATATATGTCTATATGGGTGGATTTGTGTATATATCTGTGTATATGTTTAGTACTTTCTTTAGCCTCAAGCACTTACCTGGGTTTAACTATCCCTGCATTCCAAACCAGTACCATCAACATTTTTATGATCATCTGTGTGTGTTCGTGTGTGTGTGTGTGTGTGTGTGTGTGTGTGTAAATGCCAAATGTGTAGTGCCCATGGACAGAAAGGGGCACTGGATCCTCTAGAGCTGGGATTACAGGCAGTAGTGAGCTGGCTGGGAACTGAACTTGCTGGAGGGGCAGCCAGTGCTCTTAACCTCTAAGCCATCTCTCTAACCCCACTATCAACTATTTGAGGGACAGAAATATATTTTTTTATTGTAGTAGTCCTGGGCCGTATGTGGCAACTTGAGGACTTAAAACTGTGGCAAGTGCATTGGAGAAACCAGATTTTCTCTTTGGATGTCGATAGAATAGCTTTAAACCACCAATGGCTGGAGGCTACCAGAGCAGACAATGAGCACTCCCACACTGTGGCTCTCTGGGCTTTGTTGAGAATTCTGAATTCTGAGGTGGATGGACTGAGTTAGACTTCCTAGTTCAATCCATCTGGTCAGTCCATCAGCTCCTACTTCGGTGGTCCAAGCATGTTACAAAGCATCACTACCCCTACCTTACCTTACACCGACTCTGGGGAGGAAAGGAGATGAATTTGCATATATACAGTCCCTGGAATGGCCCTCAGCACACGGGGAACACATGTCAGCATACGTGCTCCCCCATCACACTAATTCAAATGTGAAATCTAGAATTTGCCTCTTCGGACCCTTTCCTCCTAAGGAATGTAGAGATGTCCAGTTCCGGGAAACAAGGACTCTGAGTTCCCACCCAAGAGGACCCCACCGTGGACAGAGATGACACATGAACCATCTCCCATCTCCCAGGTGTTCTGTGAGACTATTTCAGGAAACTCCTGACAAATGTCATGTGGATCTAGGTGGGCGGGGGTGGGATCTCGAGACTGTTCACATGCCTAGCACCCACCCTCTTTCTTTCCTTGGATGAGTCCCATGGGAGCCCACCCCCCTTGGTTACCTGAGGCAGTGGGGGTTGGGGTGCTGGCCGGTGGGGGCTGGGCAGAGCTGCTGCTCTCAGCCATCAGGCACGGGTTGCTGGCGCTGTTCTCTCTTTTGACAAGCAGCTCAGCTGCGCTGGGCAGCGGGATGGGGTGGCTGATGCCCAGTTCCTCTTCCTGGGCCTGCTGTCTTCTCAGGGCCACCTGGAAGCACAGACAGCAAGTCACACTCCAGCGGAGCCCACTCACCTGCACAGTTCTGCAAAACTACGGCAGCTTTCCACGTCCATGAGGGAGGTCTTTTTTCTGCCTCGTCCGTTCAACCCAGCTCCCTAGGTGTGCTGACTAGTTTTATGTCAACCCGACACAAGCTGAAGTCACTGGATAGGAGGGAGCCCCAATTGAGAAAATGGCCTTGGTACGATCAGACTATAGATAAGGCTATAGGACACTTTCTTAATTAGTGATCAATGTGAGAGGGCCCAGGCCATTGTGAGTGGTGTTATCCCTGGGCAGGCGGTCCTGGGTCCTATAAAAAAAAAGAAAAAGAAAAAAAAAGCAGGCTGAGCAAGCCATGGGGAGCAATCCACTAAGCAGTACTCCTTCATGACCTCTGCATCAGCTCCTGTTTCCAGGTTCCTGCCCTGCTTGAGTCCTGGCTTCCATCAATAATGAACAGTAATAAGGAAATGTAAACCTTTAAATAAACCCTTTCCTCCCCAAGTTTTTTGTTTGTGGTATTTCACCACAGTAATAGAAACCCTAACTAAGACTACTAGACGCCACTCTGAAAAAAACTGTAGAGTGAACTCAAGACCAAGCGCTCTGGTGGGTTAGAAAGGAGAATGAGACCATTCGCCTCTTCAGACAACACACAGGCCCTAAAAAGGCCACTGTACTTGGAAGACCAGACAGGAAGATCAGGTTAGACCCAAGTTCCTCACCATTTAGGAGAAAAAGGAGCCGAGCCAACAAGCACACAGCACCAACCCAAGGTGTGTGCTGGACCCCGTGCGGGGTACATAGCAAGCCTACAGAAGATGCAATCGAAATATCTATAGCAGAGCTAAGCGGTGTGGCACGCCAGTAATCCCAGCATCCGGAAGGCTGGGAATCAAGAGTTCAGGACAAGCCTGTGCTCCGTGTCAAGACCCTACCTGGGAAAAGAAAAATGTTAAAATATATGCATCCAACAAGCAGGTTTCTAGCAGAGCTGTAAAGGAATGGGATGAGCAGGGTTAGAAAATGCCAGGGGAAGGTCAGAACAATCTGGAAGGACAATCGGGGACCCCTGAGGAACCCCTCAAGAGCTGTTTCCCAGGGCAGGATGGATCTAGAGGAGAAGGGGCCTGGGATGTGGTGCTCACACCCCTGGAGTACTGAGTGGTTCAGGCAGGAAGGTGACTAAGGGGGGCAAAAAAACCAACAGGCTTTTACCAAACTGGTAAAATGGTCCTTCTTCAACTTGTCTTTTAAATAACATTTGTTAAAGGTTAGGACCCTAAAAGGCCTAAAGAAAAGAAAGTCTTTTGTTTTGACGTGTAACAAAATCAAAAGACTTTCTCTGGAAACTAACCATTGATGAGCTAACACTCTGAGAAAGTAAAGCAGCAAAACCTCAGAGGCCCAAAGCCAAGAGTAAAGGGGAAACAACTCTGTGGGGCTGGGGATATTAGCCCAGGATATCATGTATAAAGCCCTAAACTCACTCAGTGTGCAGTGCTTAAGCAAAAACAAAACCCTGAAGTGAGCCAGAGACATGGCTCAGTGGGTAAATGCTCTCGAGGTTGATTCTGTGGTCCTGAATTCAATCCCCACAACCCACAATAAAGGTGAGAAGACGACCCCACTGCACAGAACTGTCCCTCTGCTCTCCTCACAGGTACCCTGTGCCCACAGTATTTTTAAAACCCACAACTATAATCAAGATATTTAAAGATCTACTGTCCAAATTTAATCAATCTGAAGGTCTCACTCCTAATCAAAGGAAGCTCTAACCCTGATTGTGAGACCTTAAATAAGCAGTTATTAAGACTAAATAAGCCTAACTCTTGGGTTTGATTTTTGGTTTGGTTTGTTGGTTTTATGTTGTACACATTAACCAAGAGGCTTGGAAATAGAATAGCAGTGGCTTTGATCAGAAGAAGCTGCTGCCACAAGACACAAACCCCATGCCCTGCCCTGGCATATCCCAAATGTGTAACTTAGACATGTCATAAACTCACACTTAAAAAAAAAAAAAAACCTGTTAGGAAATGGTTATTCAAACAGGGAAGAGGGTAGCACCTGATTTTTAAAAAGCAATGATTTTTAACTTAGGTTTAATATCTGTTTCCAATTATTTGCAAGTGAGCAAAGCCCATTATCTGGATTTTTAAAGATCTGTCTCACACTATATTCCTAGTGAAAAGCTCTAATGGTCCATTCTGTAAGTAATTTTGAATTGCTTTTTGTTTTTTAATTCAGCTTTTAGCCTCAAAATCAGCCCCCCAATGAAAGTGGTCCAAAATTAATGTCTCCACTAGAATATATACTCATTATATAGAGTATTTTATTCATTTGAGGAAACTCCTTCCATCTGTACTCTTCACACTAGGTATGTAACCCTATTAAATGGTCCTAATATTTTTACCTGTAAGTATAATTTAGAAGTCCTTATGTTTTATAATCTCATTGTGATGCTTTCAATATAAGGTGGAACATATTCTTCTCATTCATTACAGATTAAGCTAAAATGTCTTTTAAGAAACTAAAGAGAACTGTTTTTCCTTTAGCTTTCACAATATGTGAAACCAAAGCATATATAATTTTAGACATTTTTTTTAAAATGTGCCACCCATACGGGTGTATAATCTGTAAAGCATTTGTGGAGTCCTAGTCAACTTTCTCATCTACATCACGTTCAAAAGATGTTCTTAACCAAAAGTACTTTGTCTTCAGCAGACATTTCTTTGGTACCTTTTGATTTTAAATAACCTGCCTTAAGATGAAACAACATTCAGGGGGAAAGAATGTATATTATTGTCTTCTAAAGATCCTTTAGGATACCAACGTTTAACTATTTCCGTCAAGATGCCAAATTACTAGTCTGCTGTTCAAGCTTACTAAAAAAAAAAAAAGAAAGAAAGAAAGAAAAGAAAAGAAAAGAAAAAAGAAAGATCTATAGAGCTTCAAACTGGCACCTTCCCTACACCTGTATTTTATTTTATTTTATTTTATTTTTTTAATTCTTAAGCACAACTGAAACACTTTCAAAGTAATCTGAACTACAATAACTTCGGTCGCGACTACAAATTTGCAAATGTTAGCATTTTCAGACCGCTCAAAATGGCTGAGCCGCTTGCCCGGGTCCGCGGGGCGAACCCGGAAAGTGCGCCAACAGAGGCGCGAACACGCTGCGCTCCCGCCCATCTCGTGCATGGACTTTTCCAGAAAGCCCGAGGAGCAGCACATTCCCGCGCCGCCAGGGAGAATCCTGGTCCGCGGGCCTTCCTTCCGCCTACAGGGCGCCAAGCCCGGGACCCTAGGGGCCCGAATCCCCGCAACTCTCTATTTGTGTAACGAGGGGTTCGGGGCTATGGGGATTCTTCCCAGAGGAGCGAACCCCTCAATTTTCAGCTTGGAACGTAGTTTAAAATCATGGCAGCCCTCCCAGTGGAGCAAACCCCGCCAGTATGCCAGCAATGTCAGAATCTCGGGACGCTCGCACCGACGCCCAAACATTCCTAGTGCTGGGGGCTTCTGATTCGGCTCGCAGAGGGCCCTTGGAGGCCGTGGGGGCCCGAGTGCGTGGCGAACCCCGAAATTCAGCTCAGAATGAAGGGAACCCTGAGCAGAGTTTAACTGAGCCACTCGCCTCCCGAAGGCGAGGGTGCGCGTTTGCAGCGCGAACCCCGCATCATAGCCGGGAACAGCCCCCCCCGACCCCGCGCGCGCCCCAAATCCGCGAGATTCGAGCAGATAGAACCCGCGACCCTCCACCGCCGCTCCACCCCCAGCCCGGCGTCTGGGAAGCCGCGGCTCGCCGCGTCCGTCTATGGTCCCCACCCCCACCCCTACTCAACTTGGTTGGTGGCGCGGGGAGCTGCGCCCCAGTTCCCCCGGGAGCCCGCACTCACCTGCGCGGCCATCACCCGCTGTCGCTCAGCAATCAGGCTGCACTTCTTGCACTGGCAATCCCGCCACATGCAGAAGCGCTTGTGGCCCTTGAGCGGCGACGCGTAGCCGTGGTTCCTGCAGCGAGCGCATTTGGGTAGCCTCGGGGACTTCTTGGTGCCAGAGCCCAGGCCCGACGGCCCGGAGCCCGAGGCACCTCCGCTGCCCCCCGCGCCAGAGCCCCCGGCCGCTCCGGCCATCGCCCCGGCAGCTTTGCCGTAGCCTCCGGCTTTGCCCTGCGGCGGGGCCCCGGGAGCGTGAGGAACCTCCGTCGGTGTAGCCGGCTTGCCGAATGTGTCGTCGTTAGGCATGGAGCTTCGTCTCCAGCTCACGGATCCACCCAGCAGGCTGCTTAGCTCCCTAGAAGGAGTGCAGGAGGCGGGTGCACCGCGGCTGGACCTGTAGTCCAAATGAAAAGCTCGAGGAGTGGGTGGGGGCTTGTACCTTTTTTTTTTTTTTTTTTTTCTTTTGGCGCGCCTAGCGCAGGACTTTTGGATACTTTTCAGAACCTTCCGAGGATTGCGTGGGCGGGAGAGGGCGCTACGCGGCGTGGCCACGCCCACTGTCCCCCCAACTCCATCCACTGCGCTTCTTCTGAGTGCAAGCTTTGCACCAGCTGCAAAATTGCTACAAACCGCAGCCGTCTGCAGAGCACCAGCACGAGCTCCCTCTGAGCGCCGAGCCCGCATTGGTTGCTTGGAGGAGGTGCAGACCACCCTGTGTGATCTGGGAGGGCCTACTGGACAACAGAGACCGGCTGCAATTTTCTTCTCCCTCCCCCCCCACCCCCACTCTCTCCTAAGAGTGAGACAGGAGATTGAAAGTCCAAGAAAAGCCGAGTCTTATGTTTTTGTCAAAGATCTTCAGTTCGTGGGGCGCAAGCTCCCCAAAAGTCAAAGGCCTGGGCTTTCTACCTCCCACAGCCCTGTTTATTTACTCTCTCGGGATTTCTACCACCTGGCTCCAGAGAGATAAATGTCACACTAGGTGATTCAGCTCTAGCCTGCTTTGCTTTTCGCTGTGGGTGTAGCTAGCTTTTGCCTCTGAAGCAGCTTCCTTTAGGACTTTGCAGGCGTGTGGATCTCGGGCATTCCAAAGCTGAATTTGGTCAGGCGTGTTGTCATCTCAGCACCTGGAAGGCTGAAAATCCACGATGAGTTCAAGGCCAGTCTATGGCCACGTAATGTGTTCCTGTCCGTTTAGAGTTCTAGAGACTCTGACTTGAAATAAATACGTAGATAGATTTTAAAAATGGGAAACACAAAGCCGGGCGGTGGTGGCGCACGCCTGTAATCCCAGCACTTGGGAGGCAGAGGCAGGAGGATTTCTGAGTTTGAGGCCAGCCTGGTCTACAGAGTGAGTTCCAGGACAGCCAGGTCTACACAAAGAAACCCTGTCTGGGGGGGGGGGGGAAGGGGGGACACAGAGAGAGAGAGAGAAAAAATCTGAACTGGTGCCAAGCAGAGTGACCGAATTTGTAATTCCCTCACCACGGTAGAGGCTAAAGGATCCTAAGTTTGAGGTCAACCTGGGCTAAGAGATCCTGCACCCAAAATTTAAAAAAAAAAAAAAAAGCGAATCTGGGAGAAGGATCATGCAGACAGAGACATTACTCAAAACTCATTCCATGCTAAGATGTACTATTTTATTGTGTGGAAATGTACCCCACAACCCCGCCCCCTGCTCCATCATGTCATCACTCTGAAGCCTTTTCTAGGTTTCCCACCTGCCCTCCGCCAGCATCCTCTGTCTTCTGTCTCCACTTGCCAGAGCAAAACTGCCCTTAAGGTCTACTCGACAAATGTCCAGTCTCCTGTGTGTCTCCCAAAGCCAGCACTCCACCTTAAATCAGAATGGCTAGCCTGGCCAGGCAGCTAATATCTGTTATCTCACCAACTGCGGAGTTGTGAGTTCCAGGCCAGCCGGAGCTACATTTAAAAAAAAAAAATCCAGTACAGCCCCACCTCCTCTTCCTCAAAAAGTCTGAGTCTCCGCAAGAGCCTTTATCTGGGCTATTTCTTTGGTCTTCCAGTGTATGCCTGGCACACAGCCCCCTGCCCCTGGGGGCTATGGCTGGATACTGTTTTCCATGAGAAAAAGAACAAAAGTCAGAGACCTTGGTTTTCCTCTGTGTCTCTTAGCCTCTGACACCCTCCACCTCGGACCAGCCTCTCTGCTAAGTATCTCATCTCTAGGCTTGCAATTACATGTGTGCCATCAGGAAACTGCCACTGCAATCCTCTGCTGCATCTTACTAAAGTCAACACTTGCCTTCCCCATTAGGGTTGTTTTCCCAAAGGAGCACAGCCAGCCCCCCTCACCCCCCTTGGCTGCTCATGGAAAAGGTTCCCCAGTGGCTATGGGTTTTGTTTGTTTGTTTGTTTGTTTGTTTGTTTTCCAGTTTGGCATGGCCGGGGCACCCACCTCTGAAATCCCCTAATGTGCCTTTCACATTCCAATTCCCACACCCATTCCCTCTGTGGGAATTCTTTCCATTCTCATTCACTGTCTTAAAAAAGTATATTTCAGAAAGAACCTTCTAGCTCTACAAAGAACTGTACATGAGATGCCAGGGAAAGTCCACTTCAGAAAAGGGTCCTGAGCCGGGAGGTGGTGGCGCACGCCTTTAGTCCCAGCACTTGGGAGGCAGAGGCAGGCGGATTTCTGAGTTCGAGGCCGGCCTGGTCTATAAAGTGAGTTCCAGGACAGCCAGGGCTATACAGAGAAACCCTGTCTCTAAAGAACCAAAAGAGAAAAAGAAAAGAAAAGGGTCCTGATATAACCATTCACCCACCTCAGAGCTTCTTAACCACAGCATCGTTCAGAGATATACTTGTCCAGTGAAAGCATCTCATTGAAATACACAGGTCAGCCAGGCCTGATGGTAGAGGCCTGTAATCCCCACTACTCTGAAGGCCGAAGCAGGAAGATTTCAAGTTCAAAGTTAGCCTCAGCTACAGAGTGAATTCAAAGCCAACCTAGACAATGTCGTGAGATCCTATCTTAAAATAAAAAGACAGCTAGGTGTGGTAGCATCTTGTGTTTTCCTTTAATTTGGAGTCAGAGACAGACGTATCTCTACATAGCAAGTTCCCAATCATCTGGGGCTAATAATGAGACACTGTTGGGGGGTTTGGCTGGAGCTAGGGATGTAACTCAGTAGAAGAGTACTCATCTTGAGACTAGTTCAACTCTCAATTCCACAAATTAATTAATTGTTTGATTAATTGAAACAGATGCCAAGCCAGGCAGTGGTGGCACATGCCTTTAATCCCAGCACTTGGGAGGCAGAGGCAGGCAGATTTCTGAGTTCCAGGCCAGCCTGGTCTACAGAATGGGTTCCAGGACATCCAGGGCTATACAGAGAAACCCTGTCTCTAAAGAAAAAAACAAAAACAAAAATAGATGCCAACTGCTTTTAGCCGGCACTTATTTTTATCATTTTCATTTTAATAAACTGCAGCTGAATCATACCACGGCCCGGTCCAGCCTTAGCAATTGAAATAGATAGGAGAGGCCACTGCAGAATCCCAGACCATAAGGCACCTTTGATGGAGTGACTTAACTCTATATGGCTTAGAAGGAGGAGCCTACACATTGTAGGCCTTGAAACCTAGGAGGTTATGAAAAAAATTAATACCAAATGAGGCTTTTAGTCACAAACCAGAGAGGACACACCGTGCAGGGAAGAGCCAGGAAGACAGGAGAGGTTGGGTCTAGCCTCAGTAGGAGTGTGCTTGACTGACCAGTACGTGTGAGGCCCAAGGTTCAATTCCCAGCACAGAAAAATGGGCCTCCAGAATGAACAGTCCTACTTGATCTTTTTATTTGCGCATAAAAACAAAGTGTCTGTGGTCCTGGGGAGGAAGCCAGGACTGTATGTGTACTGGTGCCTCCGAGGCCCTTTTTTGTGTTTTTTAAAAAAAAAAAAATTTTAAGGCAGAGTCTCAGCAACATGCACAGGCTGACCTTGAACTCTCTCTCTCTGCAGCCCAAGAAAGCCTTGAATTTTTGATCCTCCTGTCTCAGCCTTCTCATAGCTGGGATCATAGGCCAGTATAGTAATCCCTACAGGCTCAGCTCTTAGAGATAGTTTAAAAAATTCTGACCGTGTTGTCTTCTTTCTTTCCCAGAAACCAAAGCCCCAAAGAGATGGCACAGGTCTGTACATAATTCTTACAACAAGAGAAATATGTCCATGATTCACTGACTAATAAGGGGGGAGCAGTTTTAAAATGTATCTTTAAAAAATAGCTTTAAAAAAAAGTCTGAGCCAAAAATTCTTAGGAAATTTTTAAAAATAGAATAAAATAATTGATAGATTGAGCTTCATCAAAATTTAAGACTTCGGTGCTTCAAAAACTATCATTTTTTTAAAAAATGAAAAGATAAACCACGGACTGACAGAAAATATTTAGAAATCATGTAAACAACTTGCATCCAGAATCTGTGAGGCATTATCTTGATTCAGTACTTTAAAACGGGCCCTTGGGGTGGGGACACATTGGTGGTAGTGGGCACATTGGTAGAGTACTTGCTTAGCATGCTAGCAGCCCTGAGTTTGACTCCTAGTACCACACACAAACATGTCTGAGCATACAACCATGCACAAAATAACCCCGCTGAAAAATGGTCACAAGAGTCAAACAGACATTTTAACACTAAAGAATAAGGCTAGATCCGTGGGTATGCGGGCAAAGTTCCCAAGGAACTTAAAATACTCACCTAAACGCTGGGAGTGGCACCCTATCGCTCTAACCCAAGCACTGCGAGTTTGGAGGCAGATGGAGTTCTGGGTTCACTTTCTAGCCAATCAAGCTGATACAGCAGACTCTAAGCTCACTGAGAGAACTTGTCTCAAAAAAGAAGACAGTGACAGGCAGGAAAAATACCTGAAGTCAACCTCTGGCCTCCACATGCATACATGCAGATCAATTCATACATGCATGCAAACACTCACACAGACAAAGACACTGCACAGACAAACACCACACACACACACACACACACACACACACACACACAACGCACACCAAACAAAATCTAAATGGCCCAGAAGCACATGAAATTTGTTTGGTACAATCAAAAAGTACATCAAAACTGCAATGAGGTTTCCTAGTTCACCTACTAGGATCTCTGTCTATGGTTAAAAACACAGGCTGCAGAGAAGGCTCGGTGCTTAAGGGCACTGGCTGCTCTAACAGAAGACCCGTGCTTGGTTCCCAGAACTCATATGCTGGCTTGCAAATGTCTGTCATTTCAGTTTCAGGGGATCCCATGCCCTCTTCTGACCTGCATGGCACCAGGCACATATGCATATATGCAAAGAAAACAATCATGTATATAAGATTTAAAAAATTAAAAAACATGGTGTGGTGACATATATCTTTAAATCTAAGCACCCAGGTAGCCTGGGGTAAATAGTGAGATCCAGTCTTATTTTTTTTTAAATGACAACTACTAAACAAACAAACAAACAGACAGACAAACTAAAGCCTCAGGTTTCAACAAGGCCAGGGGTAGCAGCATGGACGGTGGATACCAATTTCTAAGGGCAACATGAACCATGGAGATCTTTCGAGGAGATCCAGTCTGGAAAGTGAACCAGTCTTCATCTCGGACATCCAGAATTTGCTCAGAGCCGGGGTGATCACACTGCCTCGGACCAGAGCCTTGGTGGTGCCTGTGGCCCGTGCTGCTGCCTAGGGTTACGATGGTGTCCATGCCCTGTGCTACAGTAAAGGGCTGTATTGATTTCCACGTTTGACTGCCACCAGAGACTCTGCTGGGGTCCATGCCACATGCTGGTGCAGAAGGTCACATGGATGTCCATGGTCTACACTGCCACCAGAAACCATGTGGAACTCCATGGTCTGTGCTTCCATTGATTGTAAAGGGAAAGAATACTTCTTTTGCTTTGCTATCAAGGACCGCAAGCTCACAGTGGAGAGTCATAGAAGGCTTCTGTGGCAACCCTAGCCCACCTCAAAAAGTAACAGCCTAGGTAGGAAGCCATTGAAGTAAACTTAAAAATTGTGATAAGGATACTGAAGTGTAGCTCTTCGCAACTGATGGCTTCCAATGGCCATGGGAAAGGACTCAGGTTGTTTTTTGTTTGTTTGTTTGTGTTTTTGTCTTTTAAGGAGCTAGCTACTGGGAGTTCGACCATGTTCCAGTAAGTATATGGAAAACATAAACTGAACTTTCTACCTTCTCTTCCTCTTCCTCCTCCTCCTTCTTTTTCTTTTGGTGAGGGGGAGGTCACAGAGGGCAGATCTGGTAAGCGAGTGTGATAAGGGTACATTATGTGAAATTCCCAAATAATCAATAAAAAATATTATATTGAAGAAAAGGCCACACAGACAACAGCAGAGAAATGCAGAGAAACTAAGGTTCTCATAGATTGCTAACAGGAATCTAAAAATAAATCTATATTTAGCCACTTTGAAATGTTTACCACATGACCCAGAAGAAAATAAAAACATAAAAACTACTCATGGCAGTCTTTTTTTTTTTTTTTTTTTTTTTTTTTGGTTTTTCGAGACAGGGTTTCTCTGGCTGTCCTGGAACTCACTCGGTATACCAGGCTGGCCTCGAACTCAGAAATCTGCCTGCCTCTGCCTCCCAAGTACTGGGATTAAAGGCGTGCGCCACCACCGCCCGGCTCACTCATAGCAGTCTTATTCGTTTGAAACCAGTCAAATGGTCTATAGACAAAAAAATGTGCTGTATCTAGATGAAATATTAATTTACAACCAAAGCGAGTGACAGAATGACAGATGCATGGGTGGACATTCAGAGCATCCCTGTGGGGCTGGGGAGATGGTGCAGTGGGGAAAGTCCTGGCAGCGCAAGTGTGAGGGTGGGAGTTCGAGTCCCCACGCCCGTGTGAATGCCAAGCAAGCATACAGCTCATCTGGACTCGCGGCTCCGAGAGGCAGAGGAGACAAGGCTCCCAGAGACAAGCTGGCTAGCTGAGCGAGCTGAGCAAGGGATCGGGGTTGCTTTGAAAGACCTGCCTCAATGCATCAGGAAGAGAGAGACTGAGGAAGACCCCCAACACCGTCCTTGGGCTTCCACATGTGTGCCCACACATGCTCGTCAGCACATGTGAGCACACATGTGAGCACAATGTCGACTCCCCCCCACACACACATTGTGATGTGTAAGGGAGGCCATAATTTACACACCACTTATTTGCATATGAAATGTTCAGAGGGGTAAATCAATGCAGAAAGAAGAGAGACTAGCAATAGCTAAGGATTCTGGGTAAGAACTGAGAGTGAGGGTCTGAAGTACTTTTATGCAATACGGCAATGGTCTAAAGGGACCTCAGAACTCTGCAAACTTACAAAAATAAGAGTATAATCAAAACAGGTGAATTTTCTGATATGTGTGTGATACACCTCAAGGTGGCAGTTTGGAATTTTGAATTAAAAGCAAACATTCATGTTAAACATGATGATTCGATTTTCAAAATATAAATAACTACATCAACAGGGTAACGTAGCTTACTGAATGATCTGGAAATAACAGCATCATGCACATCATTTTGTCCAATAGGACTCTCCTATTTTGTCATCCAGTTGGTTTGGAATTATAAGGATGGACACAGGGTCTCCTGTGTGTTGGGTACATGCTTTCACTAAGCGGGTCCCAAAGACCTTCTGACCTTTTCTTATTCTTTTTTTTTTTAAAGATTTATTTATTTATTGTTATATGTAAGTACACTGTAGCTGTCATCAGACATACCAAAAGAGGGCGTCAGATTTCATTACGGATGGTTGTGAGCCACCATGTGGTTGCTAAGATTTGAACTCAGGACCTTCGGAAGAGCAATCAGTGCTCTTAACTGCTGAGCCATCTCTCCAGCCCCTTCTTATTCTTTTTTAGAAGGATATTGATTAGCCGGGCGTGGTGGCACATGCCTGTAATCCCAGCACTTGGGAGGCAGAGACAGGCGGGTATCTGAGTTCGAGGCCAGCCTGGTCTACAAAGTGAGTTCCAGGACAGCCAGGACTACACAGAGAAACCCTGTCTCGAAAAACAAAACAAAACAAAACAAAACAAAAAAAAAAAAAGGAGGTGGGGGATATTGATTGATTGATTGATTTACGTATTTATATGTGTTTGGATGTTTTACTTGCATATGTGGTTGTGTGTGACGAGATTCAGGGAAAGGCCCAAGGAGGCCACAAGAGAGCACTGGATCCCCCGGGACTGACGTTACTAATGGTTATGAACCATTTTGATGCTGGAAATCAAACTCAGGTCCCCTGTCACAGCAATTGGGGCTCATAAGTAATGAGCCATCTCTCCAGCCCCTCATCCCTCTAGGTTTTTTTTTTTAAACAGGAAGCATTACTTTTACTATAAGGAAAATGTGCTTCAGTTTATTGGCAAGGCCATATGTAGTGACCTTAAACAAGCTACCCTGCTCCTTTGTGACTTAACCATGTCGCCTGTGAAAAGGAGGGGGTGACAATGCCAACCTCAGATGGTTGTAGGAAAGACTAAGGTAGCTGATATTGGTGACGTATTTATAAAATGATCTGACACATGGCATTATATCTGCTGTTCTGGCATTATATCTGTTTTCCATCATGGAAAGAGAAGAAAGAACACAGAATGTGTATACTTACTTGCCTTCTACATGGTGGGGAAGAACCTGTGTAGAGGGGTGTTCTCTATGAAGGCACTTATAGTAAATTTACCTACTTTTCATTTTGTCTGGTTCGTTCCGGGTCGTGACGTAACTAGTCAAGGGAAAAGTCTCTGGGGTTGGCTCTGACATAGATATCAACTGAGATGCGATCTAGGGTGAGCATACGCTATCAGCTCATCGTGACAAACGTGTGGCCGAGTCCAGTGACCTGACGACGGATGTGCGTGAGCTATGCCCCAGGAGCGGGGCGAGCGACAGAACAGAAAGCAGATTCAGGCCAAGAGAGGGCTAAGCGAGTGTATGAGATGGAAGAGCTATCCTGTGCTTTCAGGGGCTCTGAGGAGTCGTAAAGAGAAAACAGGACATTCTAGGTCACAGGAACAATGGATGGAAGTGTGGGTGTTGGGAGCAAGCCCGGGGGGTGGGGGAGAGGGCACAGACATGCCAGTCTGGAACAGAGGAGTCAAGTTGAAGCCCAGCAAGAGATAAGCTTGGGCCGATAGCATGGCACCTAGCCTGCCAGTGGGCCAGTTGGCGTCTCTCCTCTAGGCGAATGGAGGATGATGGAGGCTTTTGTCCTTGAGTCGTGGCAGGAATGAAAGTGGGTTCTGCTAATCACTGTGTGATTTGAACAAACCGCTCAGTGTGTTTGAGCCTCCTGGCCTAAAGTGGGGACAATAATATCGTTGGGATTAGAGATATTTGTAAAATGCCAAGAATGATGCCTGCCACTAGAAAATGCTTGATCGCTGTTGTTAATAGATTGTGGCGCAGATTGGAGGAGCAGAAGGAATTTGGAAGCAGATACCGCTGGCAAGGGACCCTGAGTATTCAGGAAGACTGGCTGTGCCTGGAGCGGCAGAAACGAGTGGAAACGACCAGCCACTTTCTCCACACGTTAGAATGAGTTCCTTCCTGCAGGTATCCACACGGGTGGAGGACTGGCAGTCAGAGCTGTGGCATCACGGTAGCAATGTAGGCTTTGCAGTCGCGCTGCCCGTGTCAGGTCCTCGACTTCCCCACTCTGCAGCTCCATGTTTACAGGAAAGTCACTCGCCATCCTTCCCCTCATCTGGAGACTGGAAACAACTTGAGCACTCCCATGAGGATGCCACTGTCGCGTGTGAGCGAACAGGCATTAGGGCCGTGAACCTCCCGAGCGCGAGCAGTGGTCTAAGGGGCGTTGTCTTGGATTCCGTGAGGTGATTTTGAAGTGCACATTGGTGAGCTAGGCCGGAGGCAGGAGGATCAGGAGCATTTGTTAGTTCTTCCCAAACAGATTTTTTTTTTCAAGATCAAAAATGAGAGGCCAACTAAAGGCCTGGAAGTCAATGACAAAGTTTCTGCCACAAAGTTGACTATCCTCACAACCCTGGAGTATCCAAGGCCAAGCTAGGGCCCTTCGGAAGACAGTGGGTCCCAAGAGAAGACACATCCATCATATGTAGCACACTGGCTGGCCCGCAAGGTGAGAGTTCTGGAAGAAGCAGCTGAGTCACACAGGAAGGGAAGGCCTCGGCTTCGATCAGCTGGGGCCAGCACTATTACCAGAGAAGGGGTCCTAAGCAGTGGCTGGCAGCTATCGCCCAAATAAAGTGTCTATTTTTCTCTGTTTAAAAGTACAGTGGTCCCCGGGCGGTAGTGGCGCACGCCTTTAATCCCAGCACTTGGGAGGCAGAGGCAGGCGGATTTCTGACTTCGAGGCCAGCCTGGTCTACAGAGAAAGTTCCAGGACAGCCAGGGCCACACAGAGAAACCCTGTCTTGAAAAACCAAAAAAAAGAAAAAGAGTACAGTGGTCTTGCTTGGTGTGGTAATGCACACTTTTAATCCCAGCAGTCAGTAGGCAAAGGCAGGTAGGTCTCTGTGAGTTTGAGGCCAGCCTGGTCTACACAATCAGTTGCAGGACGGCTAAGGCTACTTAGAGAGGCTGTCTTTAAATATATATACATATATATATATATGATAAAATATATAGTAGTTTGGGTTTTTTTTTTTAATTCCAGTAAGAATTAAGAGGTCAAAATTGGGGTATGTTTGAGAAAAGGTTATCTAGAAAAATCACGTTAAATAAAGTGTCCACAGAAAATGTGCTCATAGTCCTGACCAGACAAATTAAGCATTACATTTTTTTAAATTATTAGAGGATTAGGGGGGGTGGCATGGTAGGTAGAGGCAGTGCCTGCATTTGATCCCTGAGATCCAAAGGTAGAAGGAGAAACCCAAGTCGTGAAAGATGTATACGTCCTCTGACCCTCCCACGTGCCACAGCAGGAACACACACAACTAAATAAATAAATGTAGTATTTCATTTCGTTTTAAAAGATAATTGTCCCTGTTGGATTTCATTGTCATCTTGACACAACTCTCTAGAGTCATTTGAGAGCCTCAGTTGAGAAACTGCCTGGGTCAGACTGTCCCCTGACATGTTGGTGGGAGATTATCATGGTGGTTAATCGGCCTAGGAAGGCCCAGCTCATTGAAAGCGGTACCCTCCCCAGGGAGGGAATCCTGAGCTGTACAGTAAAGCTAGCTGAGCATTAGCTGGCCTGCAACAACCTAGGAGAAGCTGGAAAGATGGCTCACTGGTTAAGAACACTGGCTGTTCTTCCAAGGGTCCTGAGTTCAATTCCCAGCACCCACATGGCTGCTCCCAGCAGTCTATAACAGGATCAGATGCCCTCTCCTGGTGTGCAGACAGAAATGCTTGCAAAGCACACGTTTACATTAAATAAGTAAGTCTTAAAAAAAAAAAAAAAGACTTTCAAAATAAACTAGAGGTTAGCTGCAGCTCAGCTTAGGTAGAGACCCTCCTGGTTCAGCAGCCACTAACTTGGTGATGTCTCAGTCTGCTAACAACACGGAAGGAAGCCAGGTTAGCAAAGCTAATTCTGTTAGGATAAATAACACTGTAAGCATACTTGGGTTTTTTTTGTTGTTGTAATTTTTGGGGTTTTTTTTTTTGTGTGTGTTTTTTAAGATTATTTGAACTGGGTAGTAGTGCATGCCTTTAATCCCAGCACTTGGAAGGCAGAGGCAGGTGGATTTCTCAGTTCGAGGCCAGCCTGGTCTACAGAGTCAGTTCCAGAACAGCCAGGGCTACACTGAAAAACCCTGTCTCAACAAACAAAAACCAAAAAAACCAAACCAAACCAAACCAAACCAAACCAAACCAAACCAAACCAAAAAAGATTATTTGAAATACGACTTTATTCTGATGCTAAACCAAAAGTACAGAAAGGGAATGACAGTAACAAACCCGATTTCACCACCGAATATTGTGATGTGACCTCAGTGGTCTTATCTTTGAAATCCAGGAAGGAAACAACTCTGTCTCATACAGCTAAATATGCAAGTCCAAAAAAAAAAAAAAAGGCATGTTGAACTGCCACACTCGTCTCCTTCAGCACCCCAGTGCTGGATCTGCTTAGCTAAATAAGGTGGCCCGCGCGCTGCACCTCCGACAGCCCAGGTCAGTTGCCCATGGAACTAAACTTCTGACGCAGGCCGCCAGCCTCACTTTCTCACAGGTCACCGTCCTCATCCGGGAGAGCAGTCCTCTGAGCAACCTCTAAATCGCGCTCGTACTGTGCTGCCACAGCTGGGTCCACGACCACCACCTCCGGCGGGGCAAGAGCAGGCATGGGCACGAACTCCACGCTAGGATCTCCGGTGAGCTTTCTGGCCAGCCAGAGGAAAGGCTTTTCAATGTTGTGGTTTCTTTTAGCAGAAATCGAGTAGTACTGAAGATTCTTCTTCCGGTGGAAGACAATAGATTTTGCCTGCACTTCCCTGTCTTTAACATCCACTTTGTTGCCACACAAAACAGTGGGGATGTTTTCACACACGCGTACCAGATCTTTATGCCAGTTGGGTACGTTCTGGTAAGAGACTCTGGATGTTAGGTCGAACATGAGGATGGCGCCCCGGGCTTGGATGTAGTAGCCATCGCGCAGGCCCCCGAGCTTCTCCTGGCCGGCTGTGTCCCACACGTCGAACTTGATGGGTCCTCTGCTGGTATGGAAGACCAGCGGGTGCACCTCCGCGCCCAGGGTGGCTACGTAATTCTTCTCAAACTCGCCCGTTAAATGGCGCTTCACGAACGTCGTCTTCCCCGCGCCGCCGTTGCCCGCCAGGATGAGCTTGAACTGGGCCTGCCGCTCCCCCTGGGAGGCCATTGCTGCGATCCTTCCAGAAGCGTCTGTCCAACTGAAGCTGGAAAGATGGCGGAAGCGCCCATACTTTGTGTGTGTGTGTGTGTGTGTGTGTGTGTGTGTGTTGTTTGTTTACCATGGGCCTCTGTCATGGGGGTAGAGAATTCGGAACAATAAAATGAATATTTTCACATCCTATAATGTTTTTTGTTTTTGTTTGTTGTTTGTTTTTACAAAAAAAAAAGCCTTATCAGGTTTCTACATTACCACCTCATGGGGAAAGCCTGTACTGGGTTTTAAGAGATGTGTTATGAGAACAAAAATTTCACCTACGTGAGAAAGAATGGCGAGCTATGAAGCAACGACATTGCAGTGACAGTACAGTGTTTTGAAGCCGAGGACTAAATTAGTAGGAATGACTATTTTTGACACATTATCCAGAAGCCACCTGCAACTATATAATAAAAATAAATAAATAAAAATCACTCTTTTCATTTAGTCAGATATAGTGGTTCATGCTTTCCGTCCCAGCATTCGGGAGGCAGAGGATCAGAGTTCAAAGTTACCCTCTAAAACATAGCAAGGCTGAGGCCAGCCTGGACTACAAGAAACCCTAGCTCAAATACATACATACATACATACATACATCTTAAAAATCACATTCACCAATATAGTTTGTTTTTTGTTTTTTGGTTGTTTTTTGTTTTTTTGTTTTTTGTTTTTTTGTTTTTTGGTTTTTCGAGACAGGGTTTCTTTGTGTAGCCCTGGCTGTCCTGGAACTCACTCTGTAGACCAGGCTGGCCTCGAACTTAAAAATCCGCCTGCCTCTGCCTCCCAAGTGCTGGGATTACAGGCGTGTGCCACACACACACACATACACACACACACACACTACTGCTTGGGTTGACAATATGACTACAGCTAGCTCCTGGGATCTTTAAGACACCAAAACACTGGGCAGCGGTTAAGAGCACCGACTGCTCTTCCAGAGGTCCTGAGTTCAATTCCCAGCAACACATGGTGGCTTGGAACCATCTGTAATGGGATCTGATGCCCTCTTCTGGGGGAGCCAGGAGTTAGTTCCACCTCAAACTGGCAGTAAAGGCCATTTAGGAGTCAGAGGCAGGTGGATCACTGTGAGTTCCTCGGCAGTTGGTTTATGTAGGGAGTTCTAGGAACCAGGAAAAGCTACATAGTGAGACTCTGTCTCTAAAAAAACAACAAAATGAAACAAAACCAAAAAGAAACCTTAACAACCCTAGTTGAAAAAGCCCTAGAAAGGCCATTCCTAGGCCTACATAGGGGGGAAAAGCCCACTTCCGCCTCCTGCTCTAAAACCTGCTGACTAGCCTGAGAGCTAAGGATGGTCTTTACATATTTACATGGTTAAGAGAAAAAAAAAAAACAAAGACTGTTTGGGGTTACCTGAAAATGATATTAAATTCAAGTTTCAGGGTCCACAAATTTGGAACACAGTCTCCATTCTTAGCCATTTGTAACTACTTTGCAGTTTTGGTAGTGGTACTGGAGACCATAGGGACCATAAATCAACCTATTTAAGATTTTTAAGTAATTTTACCTAACCCGTGGGTGTGACACTTTTTGTAAAAATCTCCTCTACATACATTTTTGGAGACTCACTGAAATATTAAAATAAAGATATACTGGAAGGTGAGAACACATTTAGAACTAAGTAAGTATCGAGTGTTTTCTAGAAGGTAAATCTGGTCTAAAATGATACCCCCGTCTGTCTTTCAGACAGCCATCCAGGACCCTCCTGGCTTAAGCATCAGATTATCAAAGGAGATGGTTTTGCTGATCCGGGAAACAGCTTGTGTTAGCAACAAGGGCATTCGGTGGAGGAAGCTGCGGGTGTTACCGGAAAGGGGTCTGCAGGCCAGCCTTACCAGGTAGCCCCGCAAGACAAGAACTCCTATTTTAGCCTAGCAGGAGGCTACATAAAGTCAGGGATACAGATGGACATGCATACTCCAGAAATAAAAACCAAGTACATGTGGCCGAACTTGAGGGGCAGAGCAGAGGCAGCGGGGAGCCTGGAGATTGGCTGAGGATCACGGGAGTGATTGACACAGTCCACAGCTTTCCGTGTGCCTGACACAAGGCTTTCTGGGTTAATTCATTTTATTACTGCAGTAGCGCTTGACCTGGGTAGGTGGAGTTATTCATTATTCTCACTTTATAGGTGAGGACTCTGGGCCTCCGAGGTTCTGTACCTCTCACCCTAAAAGAAGAGACGTAATAGTGGTTGGCTCCAGGTAGTAGTAGTAGTAGTAGTAGTAGTAGTAATAATAATTATTATTATTATTATTATTATTATTATTCCTTTCAAGACAGGGTTTCTCTGGCTGTCTTAGAACTTACTCTGTAAACCAACCTGTCTTTGAACTCACAGAGGCACACACACACACACCCCACCCCACCCCTGCCTCTGCCTCGTGAGTGCTGGGCTCAAAGGTGTACGTCACTATGATACACATTCTTAAGTACATCCGAGATGTCATTTCTCTTCTATTGTCCCTCATTGGCAGCAGTAGCTGGGAGGCAGTGGCTCAGCCTGTAATTCTATCACTCTGGGATCATGAATGCTAGGTCATCCTGGGCTATGTACAGCAGGGCCCTGTCTCTAATAAGCAAATAAGCAAAATAGAACCCACAGGAAACAAGGAGTAGACATGAAGAAGTGAGGTGTCTTGGGTCCTGGGACTGACCACTCTGTGAAGAAGTGGTAAGGGCTTCATTAGGGCTGTCGACATTGGGGACTCTTGAAGCCATCTCAGACAAGCCAGAGGGCAGGTAATTAAGTGTTAGGTATGTTACAGACAATAATTCCCATAAAAGCTAGATAAAGGAGACAAGGAAGATCTGGGTCTTATGACTCTGATCAAGGAGCCAGCCTTCAAGCCAGTCTTTGGGTCATGGGAACAAGGAACTATAAAATCTACAAAAAAAAAAAAAAAAAAAAAAAATCTTTAAAACCTCCTGTGCTTGGTATATTCCTAACTATATCTCCAATATCAAGACCAGCACCTCTAGAAGTCAGCCTGTTCTACAAAGTGAGTTCCAGGGCAGCCAGGGCTACACAGAGAAACCCTTGTGTATGAGAGGTGCTAGTCATTCTTCGTTTGTTTGTTTGTTTGTTTGTTTTTGTTTGTTTGTTTTTGAGACAGGGTCTCTCTGTGTAGCCCTGGCTGTCCTGGAACTCACTCTGTAGACCAGGCTGGCCTCAAACTCAGAAATCCACCTGCCTCTGCCTCCCAAGTGCTGGGATCAAAGGCATGTGCCACCACTGCCTGGCAGACCAGCACCTCTTATGCCCAAGGGGCTTATTAATATTTGTTGAATCTACAAATGGGTTTTTAATATGCATGAATTTTTGGAGACTGGAGAGAAGCCTCGACAGTTAAGAGCACTTGTTGCTCTTGCATAAGACCAGCATTCCATTCCCAGCAACGGCATGGGGGTTCACAGACATCCATAACTCCATTCCAGGGTGTGATGGTTTGTATTTGCTTGGCCCAGGGAGTGGCACTATTTGGAGGTGTGGCCTTGTTGGAGTAGGTGTGTCACTGTGGGCGTGGGCTTTAATACCTTCGTCCTAGCTTCCTGGAAGCCAGTCTTCCACTAGCAGCCTCCAGATGAAGATGTAGAACTCTCAGCTCTGCCTGCACCATGCCTGCCTGGGTGATGCCATGTTCCCACTTTGATGATAATGGACTGGACCTCTGAGCCTGTAAGTCAGCCCCAATTAAATGTTGTCCTTTATAAGACTTGCCTTGGTCGTGGTGTCTGTTCACAGTAATAAATCCCTAACTAAGACACAGGGTATGGTGGTTTAAATAAGAATGGGCCTTAGAGGCCCATAGATAAGAATGCTTAATCATTATTAGGGAGTAGTACCATTTTAGAAAGATTAGTGGGTGTGGCCTTTTGGAGTGGGTGTGGCCTTTGTTGGAGTGGGTGTGGCCTTGTTGGAGGAAGTGTTTCACAAGGGTTGAGCTTTACGGTTTCAAAATCCCATGCTAGGTACACTTCTCTCTCTCCCAGCTGCCTGTGGATGAGAATATAAAGCTCTCAGCTACTTCTCCAGCACTGTGTCTGCCTGTGTGCACCTACACGGTCATGAAAATAGACTAAACCCCTGAAATTGCAAGGAATCCCCCAATTCAGTGCCTTTTTTTTTTTTTTTTTTTTTTTTGGTTTTTTTGAGACAGAATTTCTCTGTTTAGCCCTGGCTGTCCTGGAACTCACTCTGTAGACCAGGCTGGCCTCAAACTCAGAGATCTGCCTGCCTCTGCCTCCCAAGTGCTGGGATTAAAAGGCGTGCGCCACCACCGCCCGGCCAGTGACTTATTTTATAATAAGAGTTGCCATGGTCTTGGTGTCTCTTCACAGTCAAAGACCATTGACTAAGACACAAAAGAGCCAATGCCCCCTTCTGACCTCTGCAAGCACCATGCTTTTAGGAGTGCATGCACATACATGCAGGCAAACACACATAAACTTATAAAATCTAATATATATAACATATATCACATTTCATATACGTGTTTGTGCATATGTACATATATATGTGTGTGTTTGTATATATATATATGAATGAACAGGTAATATGTTTACATGGTTCTAAAACTAACAGGATACAAAATGCTAGAATGAAATTCTTATCACATCTTGGTCAGCAAGCTCCTCTCTTAAGAGACAAATGGGTTTTTTTGTTGTTGTTTTTTGAAGTTTTTTGTTTGTTTATTTTGTTCTGCTGTCAGAGTTAGGAGCATGTATAAGCAAATACACAATACGTGTCAATTCTTTGGGGGAAGGGGTGTCAGAGACAGGGTTTCTCTGTGTAGCCCTGGCTGTCTTGGAATTTACTCAGTAGACCAGGCTGGCCTCGAACTCAGAGATCTGCCTGCTCTGCTGGGATTGAAGGTGCACACCACCACTGTCACCGCTCCCCATGTGTCAACTCTTACCTCTTCCCATACCAATACATTTTAACGTACGTTATGGCATAGTGTGTGTACAGAGTTCATTGCATGCTGGGAGATTCTTCTCTACTGTTTCTAAGGCTCTTCCTGTGTCTAATCAGTTTGCATCTGGGACACCCCACAGTGGCTCCTATACTGAAGGCTTGCTCCCCTATTAAAGCAGTAGGTCTCTGGGGGAATGATTGGGTTGGGAGCGCCCCAGTCTCATACGCAGATTAATCCATTGATGGGGGCACAGTTGAATGAGCTATCGCTATTGGGAGGGGACAGAAAGAGTGGAGAGTGGAACCTGATCGGAGGAAGTGGATCACTTCCAGACAGACACCCCAGAAGGGTATGTCTGATTTCTCCCCATCTTGATCTCCTTCCGCTACGTCCAAGCGCCATAAAGTTCTGCCTTAACTCAGGCGAAAATGGGATCCATGGAGCCAGTTGACCTTTGATTGAAGCATCAGAAACAATGAACCAAAACACTTCTTTAAAAAAAAAAAAAAAAAAAAAAAAGCCGGGCGTGGTGGCACACGCCTGTAGTCCCAGCCCTTGGGAGGCAGAGGCAGGCGGATTTCTGAGTTCGAGGCCAGCCTGGTCTACAGAGTGAGTTCCAGGACAGCCAGGACTACACAGAGAAACCCTGTCTCAAAAAACAAAAAACAAAAAAAAAACAAAAACAAAAACAAAAGATTTATTATTATATCTAAGTACACTGTAGCTGTCTTCAGATGCACCAGAAGAGGGCACCAGATTTCATTATGGATGGTTGTGAGCCACCATGTGGTTGCTGGGATTTGAACTCAGGACCTTCGGAAGACCAGTTAGTGCTCTTAACCGCTGAGCCATCTCTCCAGCCAAACCACTTTTTTTAAAAGAATTGTTTCTCTCAGGTGTGGGGTCTCTCTGCGACCCTAAGCTGTCATCCCGCAGCTGTATCACCTTTCATCCACCTTTCAGTCATGGCCCTGTGGGTGAGTTCTCCATTTGGTACCAGAAATTACTGCTGCCAGAGATTACTACTGTGACGTACAGGAGTGGCGTGAGGAAGCGCTGGATGAGGGAAGTAAAAGATCAGAAAAGCACAGGGATGTGGTTTTGCTTCTTTCTGTTAACAAGAAGTCCCCATCGCACATGCCCTGAAACTCATTGCCAAAGATGACCGAGTCTAGTGAGGGACACTGGGTTTTGGGGTCAGCAAACTTACTTTGTTCCTTACACCTGGCTGTTGGGAGTGGCTGTCTTTTGACCCAGGCAACCTCTCTACCTTGGGGAGTTCAGCTCCGCCCCAAGGATCGCCCCATCTGGGCTGGTTAATTGTTTACAAGCTCTCCTGGAGGAGTGGGGAGGGTCACAAGACTTGAATATTCAGTCACTCCCGGCCACCTATTGTGCACAGTTCAGCCTTTAATTAAAAGTTCCCTGGGGCCTGGGGCGGGGAACTAGAGTGTACAGGCCTGTGGACACTACAGGGGCTCCATCTAAGCTACCCATATTCTTGCTGGTTAAAGGTTTTTCAGGCGCAGCCTTTTGGGGTAGGGGAGCACTCATATCCCCCGTAAATAAGCCCCGGGTAGCTCTGAAAGAAAGCCCAGTTCACTCATCGGTTCTCCCAGAGGGTTCTCGGACAGAATCCTGCCTCAGTTAGGACCTTAGAAGGGGTAGATGTTTATGGTTCTCTGTGGGAAGGAATTTTAGCAATATCTGCGTTCCCTTGGACAGCTGCAGGCTTTCTCGTGGGCATTTCACTTCTCGGCTAGTCCAGTAGAGGTCCGGGACTGGGAAGATTATAATGGGATAATGAATTCTCACCCAGACCGCAGAAGTATGCTGGAGAACTCAGGGTAGAGGGCAGGGTATGCTAGGCAAACACCGTGACAGGCGAGGGCTGAGGGACCCTGGGGAAAGCCAGAGGCCAGGACTCCTTTGACATGTTAAATAGACACTTCAGCTGTTTGTCCCAGGTTTGAAACTTAACACCTGCAAAGGCCAGAAGAGGGTGTCAAAGCCTCCGGAGCTGGAGTTACAGAGGGTTGGGAGCTGCCTGGCGAGGAGTGGGTGCTGGGGGTCTCACCAAGAAAGATCCTTCTGCAACAGCAGAGCCATTAACTGCTGAGCCATCTGTCCAGCCTCCAATCAATTTTTAAAAAGTTATATAAAAAAATGAAAGAGATTTAAAATGGACGCGGGGGCGGACCGCTCAATACACCGACACTAACTGAACTGTAGACTCTGAAATGCGTGAAGTCGACGGTGTGAATTAAACCTCGGGAAAAGCCCGAGGTTTTTTCACATCAAACGCTGTGGTGGAAAGGTAAGAAGAGGGGAAGGAAGGAGGCCTAGGGAAACAAAAAAAAACAAAAAAACAAAAACCCAGGAGCAGCAGAGGCAAGATCGTGCCGGAAGGATGGGTGGGCGCGATACAGCTCGGCTCATCCAAGAGCTTCTTGTCTTAGCGGCTCAGCCTTCTGGCTGAGACCTTGGAAAAGCTCCTTCACATCTGCGCGCTTTCTTTGCCTTGCGATATAAAAGAAAGGAAGGAAGGAGAGATGAAGTGAGAACAGGGATGACTTGAGTCTACAGTTTGGCTGGAGGAGGAGGAGCAGAGGAAAGCGAGAGATAGGCAGAGCGCAGATATTTCCCGGGGCCTTTCCCTCCCTCCCGTCGTCCAGCTCCACATCCTGCCCTCCCCTTGACCTCTAGGTCTTTGTTCGGCTTCCATCAACCTGGAAGTCCATGCCTGTAGGACAGCCTGTGAGGCTCGGATAAGGTCAAGGTCACCAGGCAGCCCCCGGGACAGGAGCCACGCTTTCTGGTGTGAGCCCATTTCTAGTTAGTTGGTAGACCTTGGGAAAGAAAGCAGCTTGAGAGAAACGAGGGGGAAACCCACCGCAACCTCTCCAGGCAGAGAGGGCTTTTTCTATTACATTCTACTATCTACTTATAAAGAGAACATTCCCTCATTAGCGTTCAGTAGCATCTGTGAGTACATGGTAGTAAGCCTCACTCGATTAACTACACACACTAGTTTTTTTATTGTAGTGAAGCACACATATTTTTGTCCCACCTTTGCCATTTTAAGTGAACCATGTTGTGGCCTCAATCTCCTAGCATGGTTGTGCAGCGGTAGCTGCCATCCACATCTATACAAGAGAGAGAGCACACACAAAAAGTGCAGAATCCCAAATGTTCCTGTCCACAGCCTCTTACATCATCTGCATGTACCGTGGAACTGCTGCCCGGCCCTACTCACCAATTTTATTTTAGCCGTTTGCTCTTGCTAAATGCAAGCCTTTGCTCGAGGAGATGGGCTAAGAGAGCAGAGCATGGTTCATTAGCGGGAGACGGAGGTGATTTTGCAGCTCGCATGGTCAGTATCTCAGTGTTTCATCCCTGCAGGCTTAAATCCCCACAGACCTGGACGGGGAAGACACAGTGCAGGGACAGGAACACAGTGCTTCCCAGATTTGCTGTCTTCCGGCTCAACAGAATTCCCTTGTCCCACATCCCAGGGCCACGTCACAGACTGAAACGTTATCATTAGAGAGCTCTCAAAATTCTCAGCGCAGAGGGACAGCCAAGGATTCTTCCCAACACAACGCCAGGTGACACTTGCTACTCCCTGCCCAGTGATTTGTTGAGCTAGACGTCCACATCTGGGCCCTGACAGTGAGGCCAGAGGTCTGCTTGCTTTATATGTAGGGCAATTCGAAATGATGTGGGTCCATCTTCTCATTCTGCAGAAGATGAAAACGTGGACTCTGAAAATGTTTAGACTTTGCTTTTTGTTTTACTTTGTTTTGTTTTTTCCTTCTCAATATCTAAAGGATGCTTGGAGGTAAAGAGAAAGTACAGGATTAGAGTAGTTTATCAAACAAGAAAGAGGCCAGTGAGGGGTAAAGGGGTTCCTGCCACATATTAAAAGAGACCAAAACCTAGGAGAATAGCTTTAGTCCCACAGAAGGGGAGAAATTATACAAGTTCCCCCTGAAAGCCAGAAGAGGGCAAAACCAAATAAAATGCAAAACCTTTCCACCCCAAGTGTTCTCCCTCCTTCCTTCCTTCCCTCCCTCCCAGACCTCTCTCCCTCCCTCCTTCCCTCCCTCCCTCCCAACCTCCCTTCACTACCTGCAAATGGGCGGTCCGTGTTTTTAACCTTCGTGTGAAGTTCTTGGGCATCTCTTGTGTTTCTTCTGTTTTATTCACATTAGAGCATGCGGGAAATAGTCAAGAACAGAGACCGGGAGGAACCGGGTACAAAGGCCTAGACCCTAACACAGGAAAGTGGTAATGGCAGAAGGGGGGGAGTGGGTCTAAGGAGACAGCCATCTTGTTCAGAGGGAAATGTATTCCTTCTAAAGACTTACACTGTAGGTTCCTAAGGGAGGGAGGGAGGGAGGGAAGGAAGGAAGAAAGGAAGGAAGGAAGGAAGGAATTAATTCCAGGGGAGATGGAAAGAAAGAAAGAAAGAAAGAAAGAAAGAAAGAAAGAAAGGGAAAGAAAGAGAAAGAAAGGAGGAAAGAAAGAAAGAAAGAAAGAAAGAAAGAAAGAAGGAAGAAATTAATTAATTAATTCCAGGGGAGATAGAAAGAAAGAAAGAAAGAAAGAAAGAAAGAAAGAAAGGGAAAGAAAGAGAAAGAAAGGAGGAAAGAAAGAAAGAAAGAAAGAAAGAAGGAAGGAAGGAAGGAAGGAAGGAAAGAAAGAAAGAAAGAAAGAAAGAAAGAAAGAAAGACCAGGGGAGATGTAATAAAATGTGGTGGTGCTGATGTCATGAGAAACAGTTTCTCGCACTTTGTAACCCAGGCTAGACTGTAACTCACTGTATAGCGTGGGTTGGCTGGCACTTGCTGCAGCTGCAGTCCCTCTGACGCAGCTTCCTGGGTGTTGGGATTATAGGTATAGAAGAAGAAAATGACAAGACAAAATACACGTTTTATGGTAAGAGAAACAAGCCTGAGAAAAAATTAAAGGGCAAGCAAGAAGTGTGCTGAGATTTTAAATTCTGAGCTAGAGCCGGGCGGTGGTGGCGCACGCCTTTAATTCCAGCACTTGGGAGGCAGAGGCAGGTGGATTTCTGAGTCCGAAGCCAGCCTGGTCTACAGAGTGAGTTCCAGGACAGCCAGGGCTACACAGAGAAACCCTGTCTTGAAAAACCAAAAAACAAACAAAACTTGGAAGCTAGATGTCACCGGGCGCTGGACGGCCTGCCTAGCCTGTGAAAGCCAGCCAGCATCTATCCAAACATCAACTTGGTCCTCTCCCTGCAGAAACTAGGGGCACATATAAACCATACAGACATGTGCTGACATGTTTAGTGAGATCAAACCAAAAGTTCATGCTGTGGACATTCTAACAGCAGAATAAGATTCACAGAATGTTATCCACCCCCCCCCAAAAAAATCTGATATTTAAAATGTATTAATTGTTTCATGTGACTTCATCTATGCTCATATTGGAAGCATGTTTTATGGCTGTTCAAATGGCTGTGATCTTTGGGAGGGTTAAACTCTTACTTTAAACACATGTGTAATTTTTACTTTCCAGCTCTTTTTATTTTCAAATATCCCACCTCTTTGCCATACGCCTACTTGAACTGTTGGTTTCTGAGACATATGTTCCCAGAGATGGGGATTTGTAAATTTCATTTCTACGGTAATGCGATTTATTCCCAATGATTCTGAAAGCTTGCTATGGGAGCGTGAGGACCAGTGGATATCACATTTTCTCAGTGGATTGTGACTTTTGTGACTAGTGAAGTGTGCTCCATTAACATATTTTAATTAAAATATCTTAGACTTTAACATTATTTTGTGTTACGTGTGTGAAGACTTGCCTGCATGTATGTGTGTGCAGCAAGCACACGTGCTGCAGGGAGCCAGTAGAGGGCCTCAGATCCCTTGGAATCGCGGTTAGCAGTGAGCTTCTATGTTGGTGCTGGGAATTGAACCCGGGTCCTCTGAAAGAACAGCCTGTGCTCTTGACCACTGAGCCATCTCTCTAGACCCTCCCTGACATTTGAAACGATTTGTTTCTTATATATTACTTTGTGGAGGGTCCATTTTTTTATTCTTTTATCTTATGTATGAGTACACTGTCGCCGTCTTCAGACACCCCAGAAGAGGGCACTGGATCCCATTACAGATTGTTGTGAGCCACCATGTGGTTGCTGGGAATTGAACTCGGGACTCTGGAAGAGCAGTCCATGCTCTTAACCACTGAGCCATCTCTCCAACCTCATTTTTTTTTTTTTTTTAAATTCTTGATCTTGGTCTTTTTTCTTCATCCAGTTCATTCATCACCATTTCTTTTAAAGTTGTATTCATTTTTATTTTACATGCGTGAGTATTTGCCTGCATGAGCACCATGTGTACTTGTGCATGGAGAGAGCAGGAGGAGGCTGGACCTTAGGTTACAGACAGTTGGACATAACCATGTATGTGTTGGGAACTGAACCCCGGTTCTCTCTGCAACAGCTTCCAGCTCTCTTAATGACCGAGCCATCTTGCCAGCCCCTTTCATTACTACTTTACAATGCATATTGAACCAACAGTAAGGAAAAAAGCTTAATTTAAAAAATTTAAAAACCGGGCTGGAGAGATGGCTCAGTGGTTAAGAACACTAATTGTTCTTCCGACGGTCCTGAGTTCAAATCCCAGTAACCACATGGTCGCTCACAACCATCTGTAATGAGATCTGAAGCCTCTTTTGGTGTGTCTGAAAACAGCTACAGTGTACTTAATATATAATAAAACAAATCTTTAAAAAAAAAACTTGTATAAAAAAAATTAAAAACCTAAACAAAAGTCTCCTAGATTAATGGCACAGACTCTAGTTACAAAAGCAAACAACAACAACAACAACAACAACAACAGCAAAAACCTCACAGATGTATAACTTACAAATTATAAAATTCACTTTTCAAGTGTGAAGTTGACTTTGTCTCTAAGGTCCATTCGAAAGCATCTTTATTCCTTGCTAAAATAGTAATGAATTCTGCTTCAGGCCTGAGTGTATACGACCTTTCCCAGCTATAAACCCACAGATGCCTAAGAATCTGAGAAAGGAAAGAAAAGGGGGGGGGGACAATTATGAGGAGCGTGTGTTATATGCAAGGTGGAAAACCTTCCTGCCATAAAAAGAATATTGAGTGAGGCAGGCAGAGCTCTGTGCGTTTGGGGCAAGCCTGGGCTACATGGCAGGTCCAGACAAGCTAAAGTGTGTAGTGAGGACCTGCCTCAAAAAGGAAAAACCAGGACAGTGCAAACAACTGAAATAATCATTTCAAAGACTGAACCAAGCCAGTCTCAGAAAGATGTTTTCTATATTACAGTGTCTAGATTTTATATGAACACTTTAAAAATCTCTGTAAATTAGATCAGTATAGATATGGCTGGAAGATAGAAGTGTAGCTGTCATTATTTATTTATGTATTTATTTATTTATTATTTTCCAACTTGATATACCCTTGAGTCCCCTGGAAAGAAGACATTTCAACTAAGGAATTACCCAGATCGTACTGCCCAGTAGCCATGTCTGTAAGAGATTGTCTTGGTTGATGATTGACGTGGGACAGCCATGCCCACTGTAGGCAGCACCATCCTTAGGCAAGTATGCCTGGTCACTTTAAGAAATCTAGATAACCATGAGCCTGTGAATGGGCCAGAGCTAGCCAGTAATCAGCAGCCCCCTCCGTGGTTCTTGCTTTAATTCCTGCTTGAGTTCTTGTCCTGACTTCCCTCAAGGATAATTTTACCCCTGGCTGGGTAATCTGAAATCCCCACACACCCCTCTTCAAATCTTCATTTCTGAAAAGCCATCTGTGGTTTACAGTCCCTTACCATTCCTAGCCCAAGGTGGCTGCTTATCTTTCTGGTTTTTTTTTTTAAAGATTTATTTATTATATGTAAGTACACTGTAGCTGTCTTCAGACACGTCAGAAGAGGGCGTCAGATCTTATTACAGATGACTGTGAACCACCATGTTGTTGCTGGGATTTGAACTCAGAACCTTCAGAAGAGCAGTCAGTGCTCTTAACCACTGAGCCATCTCTCCAGCCCTGCTGCTTATCTTTCTGTCCTGTAGATTCGCCTTTCTTGGACACTTCATGAGAAGGAATTACACAGCATTGATGGCTTTTAGACCTTCCTTCTCTTACTTAATATGTTAGTTTTTAATCCATTCTTGTTGTATAATGCCCCCACTGTGTGGAATCTGATATTGTAGTTACTGGTGTAGTTACATGTGTGTTCTGCTTCTGAGTATTATAAATGATGAGGCAAGATCTCATAAACGAGTCTTTGGTAAAGGCATGTTTCCTCTTTCTTGGATAACTAGAGGTGGAACTGCTAGCTTCTGTGTGGATTCTGCTTCATTTGCAAGAAACTGCCAAAGTATTTCCCAGGGTTTGCAAGGCAGGGGCCATTTCTGATCTCCGGAAGAAGTTATTGACCAGTCTGTGCCTGTGGGCGGTGCCAAACAGGTGGTGTTGTGTTCCAGCCCACTAAAGTGCAGAGTCATCCTGGGTCTGCGTTTCTGCTCAGAATGGAGTCCAAGGCTGTTTGTAGAGCAAGGCACGGTCTGCAAACCCACACATAGGGAGTCACCTAGAGCACCCTGGCTGCAGGGGCAAGGTCACAGAAACCACTCCACATAGCTTTCCCTCCGTTCCCAGGGCTATGGATTCCGGGACATTGTTTCCAATTGGAAACACCCAAATCCACAGGTGCTCAGGTCTCTTGTTTGAAACAGCAAGTGTCTGCTATGACCATCCCATATGTCTATCCCATGCTACGGCCCACTATTTATTATGTTATCTCTAAAAGCTTAATTCAATATAAATGCCACGAAAATAGTTGTGACACTGTATTGTTTGTGGAATAAACTAACTAAATAATGAAGAATAGTCTGTCGTTTTTACAGATATTCCTCTATGTGGAGATCAGATCCACAGCCTTTCACAGACTAGGCAAGCACTCTACCACTGATCTACTCCTGCTGTCCTGAGATACATTTTTAAAATTACATTTATTTACATTACATTTACATGTATTTACATTACATTACAATAAATTACATTATTACATTTTACATTTATTTTATTTTATATATATGGTGCTTACTCGCATCTATTTATTTATACCATGGGTGTGCTTGGTGCCTGGGAGGCCAGAAGAGGGCGTCAGAGCTCCAGAAACTAGACTTACAGATGATTTCAAGCCACCATGTAGATGCTTAGAACTGAACCTGGGTCCTCTGGAAGAGTAGCCAGTGCTCTTAACCACAGAAGCACCGTCTCAGTTTCCCAGATACAACTATTTTGGTCGAATAGTTTTATTTTGATCTGTGGTTGTTTCATCTACGGATATGGAACCGGGAGACACAGAAAGTCATCTGCATATGGGCGGGGTCAGGAGTGTGGTGAATGAATGCCCCCAAGAGACTGTGGCAAAGGAAAGGAGGGGCAGCTGATGGGGGGGGTGGGGGAGAGGCGGGGATTAAGAAAAACCGAAGGATCTCTCTGAGGAATTAGCCTGTGTGGAGGCCGGAGGGATGAGTCCTGGGTACTCGGGCTTAGACTGTGTAGAAGGAACAGCTGAAGGGAAAGACATACTTGCTGTATGTCCTTGTCAGTCACAAACTTACACCCAGAGGATCCCGGGGCTGGGTTCTGTTGCTCCTGCACCTTCGTTCAGTGGTGATTGGGGCTTTACCTGTGTCTTCTCTGAGTTGGGTTGGCCATCCCCACTTTGAAAATGAAGAGCCACCACGTCAAAGTTTACAAAGTAATGAAGGAGGTCTGTCAGGGCGGTTCAGTGGGCCAGGGGATAACCATATAACCCTAATGTCTTAATCACTGTACTATTGCTCTGAAGAGAAACCATGACCAAGACAACTGTTAGATGAGAAAGCATTTCATTGGAGGCCCACTGGCAGTTTCAGCGGTTTACTTCAATATCACTATGGCAGGAGGAGGGGAGGCTTGTAGGCAGGGACTGCAAGAGGAACCGAGAGCTACATCCCGGATCTGTAGGCAGAAAGAGCACTTCCTCCAGCAAGGTCACAAGTCTTTCTAATCATTTTAAACAGGTCCATTCTCTGGCGACTAAGCATTTAAATAAAATAGCCCATGGGGGCCATTCTTAATCAAGCCACTGCATTCCATTTCAGTCTCTGGTAGGCTTGTAGCCGCGTCATAAAAGCAAAATGCATCCAGTTTAACTTCAAAAGACCCCATAGTCTATCAGGACCTCAACGGGGGTTTAAAAGTCCAAAGTCCAGTCTTTTCTGAGATTCAAAGCATCCTTTTAACTGCAACCCTCTGTAAAATCAAACTAAAAAAAAAACAAAAAAACAGATCACATCCTTCCACCATACAGTGGCACAGGATGTCCATCACCATCCCAAAAGGGAGAAGAGGGAGCCCAGGGAGGAAACACTGGACCAAAGCAAGACTGAAACCCAGCGGGCAAACTCCAGATTCTGCAACTCCATGGCGGACCTTAAAGGCACTCCCTTGGGAGAGACCCACATTCTTCAAAATAGCCCAGGAATGGTCTCTAGGCCACATATGCTCTTCCCCTGCAGCCTCTCGAGCTGGGGAATTCTGATCCCCTTCGCCCTTAGCCCGCTGTCTTCCATGGTCCTGCTAGGATGGCCCAGTTAGCCCGACTTGCAGCCGCCATCCACGCCGTCCACCTTTCTAGGCCAAAGTCTCCGATAAATACCATGGCCAAGCCTGTCACATGATATCCTGCTCCCTTGTACCAACTTCTGCCTTAGTCACTGTTTTATTTCTGTGAAGGGACAACATGACCAAGGCAGATAGATATTAGAAGAGAAAGTGTTTGGGGGCTTGCTTCAGGTTCAGAGGTTAGTCCGTCTCAGCTCTGCAGGAAGCACGAGGGCGTGCGAGCAGATGCTGGAGGGGGAGCTGAGAGGTGTGTGTGTGGGGGGGGGGAGACAGACAGACCGACAGACAGACAGACACCCTGGGCTCCGCATGGGCGTTTGAAGCCTCAAAGCCCACCCTCAGTGACAGACTTTCTCTAACAAGGCCACATTCCAGTGAGGAGGCATTCAAATTCATGAGTCTACAGGGGACCATTTTCATTCAAACCACCACACCTGACAGCAAGAATTAGACCCCACATAAAAGTGGAAAAAGATAACTGACTACACAAAGTTGTCCTCTGACCTTCACGTTCATGTGCATTCAAGTGTATGCACACATACACACATATACACACATACACATTATACACACACATACACACATACATACACATACATATTATACACACACATACACACATATACACACATATATACCACACACACACATACACACCATACACACATACACACACATATATACCACACATACACATACACACACGTACACACATACACACTACACACACATATACACACATACGTACCACACATACATATATACACATGTACACACATACCACACATATGCACCACACACATATATATACACACACATACATACCACACACATACATACACACACATACACACTACACACATACATATACACACATACACATACACACTACACACATATATACACACATACATACCACACATACATATATACACATGTACACACATACCACACCACACACATATATATGCACACACATACACACCACACACATACATATACACACATACACATACACATACACACTACACACACATATACACATACACACACCCCACACATACACACATACACACATATATACACACATACACATACACACGTACACATACACACTACACACATATATACACACATACATACCACACATACATATATACACATGTACACACATACCACACGACACACATATATATGCACACACATACACACCACACACATACATATACACACATACACATACACACCACACACACATATACACATACACACACCCCACACATACACACATAGACACATACACACCACATACACACACACATATACACCACATACACACCACATACACACATGCACACCACACACACACACACACCACACATACACACCACACACACACATACACCATGCACACATATACACACACAACACACATACATATACACACAGGTACACACATACACACACACACACACACACACACACGGCACAGAGTTGTTTAAATCACTCATGTACACAAGGGAACACCAAAAAGTCCCAGGCGCTGATGCTTTTATTTCAAGCAGCAGCCGAGCTCATCGGAGGGACAGGCAAAGAACTGGCTGTTCCACAATCAATGGCATTTTGAGTGGGACAGAGGCTCCCGGAGGAAGCGGTCTTCTCTGGAGACTTAACTGTAAGTCATCATCATAAATAAAACTTGTTTCACTGGAACTGTGATAAGGTTCTTGAGGGCGCAATGAACTGAGGTGCTCAGCGCAGTGTGTGGGTTTTGCTGTCAGAATTTGACTAATGCAGAGTTAGTGCCATAGCTATTGACAGCAGAACAAATTTCTATGGAAATTACTTTTAATATTGAATTACTACAACTTAATAGCCACATTTTTAAAAAGATTGGCTAAGTCAAAGAACGCTAGCGGTTCTCATCTTTCATGAAATTAAAGATAGAACAGCAAACAGGGTGGGCAAACCAACCTAGCCATGAAAAACAGTTAATTCATTTTCTCTTGTTGCTAGAAATAGTATAACAAGGCTCCGGGCAATGTTTCTTCTCTGTCTTCATTTATCTCCCTCTGTCTGTTCAGATTTTGTAGCAAACCATTCTGAAATGAGCGTTTGGAACAACAGATACCTCTCAGCATCCTGGAAGGGGGCGGTCCTAGTCAGGGTGTGGGCGTGGCCATGTCCTGAGGAGCGCTTGCTCTGGGGCTGCTGGCTCCTGCCTTCCTTTTGTTCCTCACTTGGAGCAACAAGGACGGGAGGACTCTCTAAGGTGTCTTTTACGGGGAACTGATCTCACTGAGAGGGGAAGACCTGGGTTTGGTTCCCAGCACCCATGCCTGCATCTCCAGCTCCAAAGGATCCACATCTTCAGGTACCCAAAACCTGTTTTGTCAGGTAAGGTTTCATTTTTGAGGGCTGCACACAAAAACATCTAAGATTTTGTCTCTTAAGAACATTTTGCTGTGGTGGCGCACGCCTTTAATCCCAGCACTTGGGACGCAGAGGCAGGTGGATCTCTGAGTTCGAGGCCAGCCTGGTCTACAGAGTGAGTTCCAGGACAGCCAGAGCTACACAGAGAAACCCTGTCTTGAAAAACCAAAAATAAATAAATAAATAAATAAATAAATAAAAAGAACTTTTTTTTTAATAGCTGGGAAGATGGCTCAGCTGTTAAGAGCACAGAGTGTTCTCGCAGAGGAGTTTGGTTCCCAGCAACAGCCCAGCACCGGCATTAGACAGCTCTACAACTGTCTCTTGGTCCAGATCTGTATGATGTGATGCCCTCTTCTGGCCTCCACAGGTACTGCACTAATGCACAAACCACTGTCAGACATACTCATCCATATAAATGTATAATTTATAATAAAAAAAATTTAAGGCGGGCCCCATATCCAGTAGTAGATGGCTAAAACAAAACAAACTCAAAGGTATTTTTGGAATTTTTTTCTCTCATATTTGTTGGGGCTTCTCCTCCACTTCCTCTCTTCTTCCTCTTTTTGGCCTTACTCATCTTTGATTTTTGTATATTATGGTTCCTAAATCTGAGGTTTTATGGGTGTGTGTGTGTGTGTATCTTGAGTTTGTGTGGTGTGTGTTTCTCATGCTTTTTCTTAGTGTTTTATTTTTCTTGTTTGTTTTTTTTTCTTAATCCCTATTCTCTCTCTCTCTCTCTCTCTCTCTCCCTCCCTCTCTTTCTTTCTTTCTTTTTTTCCGAGACAGGGTGTCTCTGTGTAGCCCTGGCTGTCCTGGAACTCATTCTGTAGACCAGGCTGGCCTCGAACTCAGAAATCCGCCTGCCTCTGCCTCCCAAGTGCTGGGATTACAGGCGTGAGCCACCACCACCACCGCCCGGCCCTATTGCTTGCTTTCTTAAGAGAGAAAGAAGGGGTAGAGTTAGACAGATGGGGAGGATCTGGGTGGAGATGAGAGAGGGGACACTGATCAGAATATAGTATATAAAAATAACTTTATTTCCAATAAAAAATAAAGTAAAAGAATTTATAAGCTGGAGGAAGAACAAAGAAAACACACCCATGTGTGCACACAAGCACACAGACATGCATCAGCATACATACATATGTGGGCAAACTTACACACACACACACACACACACACACATGCATGCCCAGACCATACATACACTGTGAAGCAATGACATCTTTGAGTCGTGAGTTGACCAAATAGATTGCCTTTCTCATTTATTATTAGGCTATGGCACCCTCTTGCTTTTTTGCTTTTGACCTGGCCTTACGTTGTCGCAGCTGGTTTTGAGCTCCAGAGATCAAGTGTCACCCTCAACCCCATGGCTGGCTACAGGCCATGTGACGTCACGCTGTCCTGCTCGGTTGTTTGACCAAAATACTAGTCAAGTCATTTCCACAAAATATTTTGAAGATATCAGTTACATGATACTGATAGTTTACGTGGATTTATCATTGATCGTGTGCGTGAGGCCTTGCAGTCAGCTGAAGGGAACGCTCTAAAAGCAAAGTCAGGCCTTTAGAAGAAGAAGGAAAGTCTGCCATGATCCAGGCGTGGTGACCCATGCGGGCAGTCCCTCACACGGGAGGCTGAGCGGTGAGGATGGCTGGACCCAAGCCAGCTTGAGCTACATACCAAGACCTGGCATCCAGGAAAGAAAAATCCAGCCCGGCATTATCACACAGACCTTAATCCTAGAGAGGCAGAGGCAAGCGGATCTCTGTGAGTTCTAGGTCAGCCTGGTCTACGTAAGTTCCAAGACAGCCAGGGTTACATAGAGAGACCCTGTCTCTAATGGCTGAAATCCAAAACGAAGAAGAAGAAAGAGAAGGAGGAGGAGGAGGGGTGAGGGAGGGAGAAGAGGAAGAGGAGGGGGAGATAACGATGACTAGGATTTAGTACACCAGAAGGTGATCAAGATACTGAATGGAGGGAAAATTCTTTTGCTTACTGCTCCTAAAATAGTTATAGATTTTTAAATTATTTATTTACTAGTGTGTGTGTGTGTGTGTGTGTGTGTGTGTGTGTGTTGGCCTCGTGTATGTATGTGTTAAACGTGTGCCCAGTGCATGAGGTCAGAAGAGGGTGTGGGATTCCTCTGGAATCGGAATTATGGGTAGATAGTTCTAAGCTCTCACAAGAGTGCTAGAAATTAAGCTCAGGTCTTCTGCAAAAACAAGTGCTCTTAATCACAGAGCCAGTTCTCCAGCCCCTTGCTTCAGCTTCTGAATAACAGGATGGTGACACCAACTAACTCCTCTCTGTCCCCAAGGTTTAGCCTACTGTATCCGCCGTCGCAGAGGATAGTTTATTCTGATAATGCCCTTAGTGTCTAACCAAAGCATGTCTTTGGGGGTCATCCCCTCCCCCATTCTTCCTAGTCCCTGAACTCTCTTTCTTTCTTTCTTTCTCTCTTTCTTTCTTTCTTTCTCTTTCTTTCTTTCTTTCTTTCTTTCTCTCTCTCTCTCTCTCTCTCTCTCTCTCTCGCTCTCCCTCTCTTTCTTTCTTTCTTTCTTTCTTTCTTTCTCTCTTGTATTAAATTTATTTATTTATTTTTGCTTTTTATGTCATATCACCAGTGTGCAGATTCCTGGTGTTCACATCTTATGACATTGTCATTGTGCATATTATATAGAAAATTACTAACTCAATGGTTTCCAAAATGTCTTCAAGAAACTACAAGATATTTCAAGATAAAAGGATATGTGGACATTTTAAATCAGAAAGTATTTCAATATATACATTCAGCTATGCAAACAGTTAAATATCTATTGATCTACAAAACAAAACAAAACAAAAACGATCCAGGCTGCTCATGATTTGTGATGGTTAGAGAATCCTTTGCACATTTTATGATGGGAGAATGTAACTAACACTCAGTAGAATCCATTCCAAGCATTTCACATTTGAACTTACTCTGGGGTAGCCATGCCTGGGGTGTCACTGCCTTGGTGCCAGAAGCCGGAGCTGTGAAGCACACGGTGAAGCCTCTGGCTCACTGCAGTGTGCCCTGAGGTTACCATCTGGTATTCGGCGTCCATGTGTATGTGGGCTTTCTGTTGTTCTTGTTGTTATTGAAGACCAGCCTTAGTCTGTGGTGATCTGATAGGATGCATGGGATTATTTCAGTCTTCTTGTATCTGTTGAGGCCTGTTTTGTGACCCATTATAGGGTCAATTATGGAGAAGGTACCATGAGGTGCTGAGAAGAGGGTATATTATTTTAGGATGAAATGAAATGTTCTGCGGATATCTGTTAAATCCATTTGGTTCATAACTTCTGTTAGTTTCACAGTGTCTCTGTTTTAGCTTCTGATTCCATGATTTGTCCATTTTTAAGAGTGGACTGTTGAAGTCTCCCACTATTGTGTGCGGTGCAATGTGTACTTTGAGCTTTAGTAAAGTTTCTTTTATGAATGAGGGTGCCCTTGCATTTGGAGCATAGATGTTCAGAATTGAGAGTTCATCTTGGTAGATTTTTTTTCCTTTGATGAGTATGAAGTGTCCTTCCTTATCTTTTTTGATAACTTTTGGTTGAAAGTCAATTTTACTTGATATTAGAATGGCTTCCTACCTTGGCAGCTTTGGGCTAGTAAAGTATTGTCTTAGTTACTGTTCTATTGCCATGGATAGATGTCATGGCTAAGGTGTCATTTTATCAATACTTTATTAAAGAAGGTATTTGACTGGGGTCTTGCTTACAGTTTTAGAGCTTGAGTCCATGATCATCATGGGGGGAGCTGCATCGTGGGCAGGCGGGCAGGCGGGCAGGCAGGGCAGCAGGCGGGCAGGCGGGCAGGCAGGCAGGCAGGCAGCAAGCAGGCATCCAGGCATCATGCTGAAACAGTAGCTAAGAGCAAGAGTGAGACTGGGTTGGGCAGAAATAGCCAGAGTGAGCCCAGCAGAGGCTTTTGAAACCTAAAAGCCCCGCCCTCAGTGACACACAAGGCCATGTCTCCTAATCCTTCCTAAAATAGTCCCACCAACTAGGGACCAGGCACTCAAAGACACGAGCCTGTGGGAGCCATTCTCACTCAGGAATCTCTTTTGTGCCTTATAGATAAGTGTCCTTATCTTTACAACGGGATGGGAGATCATAGGATGGTTTTGAGAAAGATATGAGGGCAGCAGCTGCATGAGTAAGAGTGACTGAACTCACACTAGCCTTATGACCCTCCAAGCACACAGCAGCGGGGACTTGCCATGTGTGCCTGGGTATACACACACTTGGGGAGAGACAGACCCCAGCCCACCACAAACTGGGGTGAGCTATCCCCTGAGAAGGGTCCCAGTAGGGAGGCTTACCCTATACCCAGGTGGGAGGGGGGAAGGGTTTCCAGGAGCCTTGAGCAGGACCTTGCAGAGGCTGATCTACAAAATCACCTTCCATTAATAAAACCAGGATGGTCTCAGTAAACAGTTCCAGACTTTCAGCCAGTTGGGAATGAAAAGAACTGGAGGGTTTGTGGGTTGTTGGAGGACAAGAGCTGGCCCTTGAAGTCCGGGCCTGTGTCATCTGGGCAATGAGGGTCCTGTGGGTGGTGTAAATAGGCCGTCATTCGGAGGAGACCCTTTCTGTCCTTTTTTGCCTTTCGATTGATTATTCTTTGTTTTCTTCTTTTCCTTTTCAACCCCTCCTTCCACACTTTACTTTAAGCTGGAAAGTCTTTATTGACTGACTCGCTGAATGGGGTGAGCAAGACAGCGTAGAGCAGCGGTTCTTGACCTGTGAGTTGTGACCCCTTTTGGGGCGCGTCACATGACCCTTTCACAGGGGTCACCTAAGGCAATCAGAAAACACAGATGTTTACATTATGATCCATAACAGTAGCAAAATTACCAGTTATGAAGTAGCAATGAAAATGATTTTATGGTTGGGGGTCCCTACAACATGAAGAACTGTATAAAAGCCCCCCCCCATCCCAGCATTAGGAGGGTGGAGAATCACCGGCTTGGTGGGTAAAGACACCCGCCATCAGGCCAGGCGACCTGAGTTCAATTCCCTGGACCCACATGTTGGAAAGAGAGCTCACTCTCCCAAGCTGCCCTCTGACCTCCACGTGTGCACACGTAAACATAAGAAATACAGTTTGGAAACCTATCTGCGATAAACACTATTATTTACTTACTCCTGAATAATTTCTAGTGAGAATTCATGGAGTCTACACATTGCCAGAGCTACCTGCTGTCTGCTTCAGCAGACGTACGCTGGGCATGTTACCAGGATAGTAATGAACAATCTTATTTGGTGTTTTTTTGGCTGATGCCACAAGTGAGTTTTGTCATAAAGAAGCATTTTCCCTGGAAGAAACGTCACTCCTTCTTAGGTACAAACTCACGCATCTCAGTCCGTTTGTTCACTGCAAAGTAACTTAGAAACAGCAGCAGTGTCTCAGAGGTCTGGAGCCTCAGAAGCCCAAGACCATTCCAGTGGTCAGTCGTATGTCTCCCGTCTTGCTGTGTCCTCTCATGATACAGCAAGAGAAGATATGAGCCCCCTTCCCACACCCCTTCCAAAGGACTGAAATCCCATCCTGAGGCTGCTGTCACCTAAGTGACACATAAGTTGGAGGGACATTTAAACCACAGCTCCGTAGCACATGGCTTCATGTTGAAACCCAACCTTCACCATTTCCTTTCCCTAAAGATGGGCTGATCCAACAGCTTGAAGTGATCAAGTTCTCGTTGAGTTCAATCCAAGATTTCAAACGGTAGACACAAGAATGTGTTCTTTGGGCAGTTATGGGGCTAATTTCCTATGGGAGCTAATTATTAATTTATCGTAGTTTTGAGCACGTGACAGGACTGTTTCCTCTCCTCTCACATTCATATGAATGTCTTTTAATGTGTAGAATTCCTTCCCAGGGGGAGATATAAACAATAAGTAGCCCCATCCCAGGGTCCCAATGACGAACGGAGGCAGGATTGTACCAACGTTTCCCCGGGGGAATCAGTGACTTTATTGCGCTTTCTTACAGAGCATGGGGGCGGGGTCTGGGTGCTCCTCCCCCAAAAGACCATATCAGAAAGTATTTACCCAGCAGGAATGAGGGATTTCCCATAGCCACATGGATGGGGCCACCTCCGTCCATTTTTTTCCCACCTAATACCTCGAATCCTTCCAGAGACTCTGAGGTCATGTGCAATTGGGCAGAATTGCATGCAGCTGGTTGGGAGGGGTTGGGTGGCTGGCTACTCAGGTGAGGGTCCCACGGCGCTCCCCACCCCTTCAGAAAGAGGGAACATGGACAGTCAAGAAGCCCAGCTGTGATCGATGATCACGGCGAGTAGGCCCTGCTGGACTCCTGAAGATACAGTGGCTCGTCTCAGACTACTGTTCAGAACAACAGGAGGTCGGCAATTTGTTTTGTTTCTTCTTCATTATAAAAGAGAATAATGCCGGGCAGTGGTGGCGCACGCCTTTAATCCCAGCACTTGGGAGGCAGAGGCAGGCGGATTTCTGAGTTCGAGGCCAGCCTGGTCTACAGAGTGAGTTCCAGGACAGCCAGGGCTGCACAGAGAAACCCTGTCTCGAAAAACTGAAAAAAAAAAAAATAAATAAAAGAGAATAATTGCGTGGAGAGCATAAAAACAGAGCCGGGACTCTGGCTTAGCCGGTAGAGGGCTGCCTTAGCTTACAAGAAGTCCCGTGCTTGTCGCCAACATCGCTGAAATCAAGCGCGGTAGAATTTGCCTGTAATCCCAGCACTTGAGAGGCGGAGGCAGAACGATCAGGGGTTCAAGGCTTGCCTGCGTAGCAAGGTTGAGGCTGGCCTGGAATATGAGAAACCCTGCTTCAAAACAATAAATAAATAAATAAATAAATAAATAAATAAAAAACACAGCATAACTATATGAGAGGAAGGATAGAAATCTTAGCTCTGATATCTTTCTAGAAAATGCTAGTAGGTTAGTTCATTGTCTGCTCTTTTCTGTTTCCTTGCTAATCACCTCGCCTCCCATAAGTAATTTGTCCTGGACCTTTAAAAATATTTATTAATTTATTATATATAACTACACCGTAGCTGTCTTCAGAAACACCAGAAGAGGGCGTCAGTTCTCATTTTCGGATGGTTGTGAGCCACCACATGGTTGCTGGGATTTGAACCCAGGACCTTCGGAAGAGCAGTCAGTGCTCTTAACCACTGAGCCATCTCTCCAGCCTACATCCTAGACTTAGACTAACTGCTTTGTCTAGTCTTCAAGTTCTAAATCCTCTCTTCTGCCTTGTTCTTGCAAGTAGCCAGGGCTACAATCCCTTTACCCCTGGGACCAGCTGGCTCCTGGGATCTGTCACTGTCTCTTTTTTATGTTTCTCCCGCATGCATGTGATTCCATTTTTTAAAAAAAAATATATTTATTCATTTTTTATGCAAGTATTCTATCTGCATGCATGTATGTGTATCATGTGAAGGCTTCATGCCCAGGGAGATCAGAAGAGGACATCAGATCCCCTGGACCTGAAGTTACAGATAGTCCTGAGATGCTAAGTATCTGTTAAATATAAGTTACAGTATCTGTAGACCCTAAGAACAGAGCAACAAGTGCTCTTAACTGCTGAGCCATCTCTCCTGCCCTCCTGGTTAGTCTTTTTTTGTTTTGTTTTGTTTTGTTTTGTTTTGTTTTGTTTTGTTTTGTTTTTCGAGACAGGGTTCCTCTGTGTAGCTCTGGCTGTCCTGGAACTCATTCTGTAGACCAGGCTGGCCTTAAACTCAGAAATCGACGTGCCTCTGCCTCCCAAGTGCTGGGGTTAAAGGCGTGTGCCACCACTGCCCGGCCTGGTTAGTCTTTTTAAAAGCTAGGATCAGAACCGCTGTTATTGCACGGGCAGGAAGAAAGGAAGAATAACTTCCCAGGAATCAACTTTGATCAGCCCTGGGTGTTGTTAACAACTAAAGACGCTTCCTTGCAGCTAGGAGAGAGTGAAGGGCAGGCGAGGGGCAGGCCATGCTGGGCCTGGGGGAGACAGCTGTGGGTGGGGCCCTCGTCCTGTCCCTCAGGACTGATTTGAATTTTCACAACCTACATTAAATTGGATGCAGTATTATTCATCTGCTGTCCCAGCATTCCTATGGGAGGTAGGCAGTAATGATGAGAGAATCCCTTGAGGCTCTTTGAGCCACTTAGCCTGGCACAGTCACTGGGAAAAGCAAGAAACTGTGTGTCAAATAAAGCAAAGGCAAGGAGTTTATCCACTATGTGCCATGGCACATATGTATCTATATTCACACATACTAACAGGCATGTGTGTATACACATACACACAAAGATATCTAATATGCAAACAACCCCCTGGGAAAGAATTGTTTGACCCCCTGTGGTGGTTTGAATATGCTTGGCCCAGGGAGGGGCACTATTAGTAAGTGTGGCCTTGTTAAAATAGGTGTGGCCGGGGCTGGAGAGATGGCTCAGCGGGTAAGAACACTGACTGCTCTTCCAAAGGTCAAGAGTTCAAATCCCAGCGCCCACATGGTGGCTCACAACCATCCTAAAGAGATCTGATGCCCTCTTCTGGTGTCTGAAGACAGCTACAGTGTACTTACATATAATAAATAAATCTTTAAAAAAAAAATAGGTGTGGCCTTGTTGTAGGGCGCTTGTCACTGTGGGGGTGGGCTTTGAGACCCCTGCCCCACTCCTAGCTGACTGGAAGTCAGTCTCTCCTGGTTGCTTTTGAAGATGCAGAACTCCCAGCTCCTACTCTAGCACCATGTCTGCCTGCAAGCTGCCACGCTTCCTGCCTTGACGATACTGGACTGAACCTCTGAAACTGTAAGTCAGCCCCAATGAAATGTTTGCCTTTGTAAGAGTTGCGGTGGTCATGGTGTCTCTTTATAGCCATGGAAACCTTACAAGAACCGCCAAAGGGATCTCAACCCACAGGGTGAGAACCACTGCATCAGGTGATCACACTAATGCCGCTAGAGGTGCTGGGTTTTGCGGTCCTGTGAATACGATTGCTCTCCAGAGCAGTTTTGACGGGGAGCTTAGTTTGTGAGCTATACAAAAGAACACTTTCACATATACGCGTAAATATCATGGCGCCCTGCAGGAAAGCTGGTCTCCTGTCTCCAGAATCACCTTGGCACCAGCTTGGCAGCCAGCTTTGACTTAGTAATTTCTAGCCATGGTCCTTTAAAGAATGTAGCATCTACAAAAGCCATGCCAAAAAACATGGGGGCGGGGAGGACTGTGTCTTCAGGAACCAGAATTTCTTGGGTATTTAAGATTACCCTGAAGACCCAGCACTTGGGAGGCAAAGACAGGCGGATTTCTGAGTTAGAGGCCAGCCTGGTCTACAGAGTGAGTTCCAGGACAGCCAGGGCTATACAGAGAAACCCTGTCTCGAAAAAAAAAAAAAGACTACCCTGAAGAACCATGGAGGCTGCAGGAGCAGATTTGTATGTCTTAGTATCTGCCAGTGTCTATTTAAATGTGTGTGTGTATGTGTGGTGTGTGTCCCGTGTGCCTATGCCATTGTGTGTGTTGAATGTGCAGTCACAGGCCACCCATAGCATGTAGAGGTCAGAGGTCATGTACCAGTCCTCACCTCGTTTGAGATCAGGGTCTCTCTCTGTTGCTGTATCTGGCAAGCTAGCTGGCCTGTAAGCATCCAAGGAGTCTCTACGTACCATCTCACAAGAGGAGTGCTCACATTCTAGATACATGGTGTTGTGCCCGGCTGTTACCTGGGTTCTGGGGATTTGAACTCAGATCCTGAAGTTTGCATGGCAAGCACCTTACCCCCAGAGCCATAGACACAGTCATAAAATCTCGTGTTTTTTACAGTTTTATATATGTTCTTATTACCTGACTCTAAGCTCCTATAACTTTAGTTTTCATTTTATTTTAGTATAAACTACCCTCTGCCTTTTGAGCTTAGATTTTCTTGGGTCTGTTTTGTTCTGTTTTACAAGGCAGGGTTTTTCTTGTCCTGGCTATCTGACTGTCTTGGAACTTGCTCTAAAAGACCAGGTTGATGTCAAACTCAAAAGATCTGCCTGCCTTTGCCTTTGTGCTGGGATTGAAAGCGTGTGCCTACTACAATACCCAGTTCTGGATCCTTCTATATCTATATGACTTTGGACGTATAGATACATAAAATAAAATATATCAAACGTTTGCTGATCGCAAATCAGAAAAACGTATTTAAAAATAAATCTTTGGCACACAGCCATGAAGCAGAGAGAGCTCTAACTGGGAACGCCATGGCCTTTGAAAGCCTCAAAATGACACATCTTGTCCAACAAGGCCACACCTCTTAGTCTGAAACAGTTCTACCCTCTGGGACCAAGTATTCAATGGCGAGCCTAGGGGGCCATTCTTATTCAAACCACCACAGTTCCTTTTAAGGGCAGAAATCTTTTGGGCCATTCTTATTCAAACCAGAATAGCAGTTCCTTCAAGTGAAATCTTTCTACTTCAGAAACACCACCACGAAGATGTCTGCTCCAGAGGACCATATCCTACACTATTCTAGAGTCTGAGCCCCGGTGTGTAGAACAGCGATGAAACACCCTGACCAATGGCAACCTGCCGAGGAAGGGGTTTTTTGGCTGACACACTCAGAGTCGTAGTCCATTGAGGGAAACCGAGGCAGGAACTCAAACAGGGCTGGAACCTCGAGGTGGGAACTGGTGCAGAAGCCATGGAGGGATGCTGTTTTCTGGCTTGCTCCTGATGTCTTGCTCAGCCTGCTTTCTTGTAGAACCCCACCCACCATGGGCTTGCTCCTCCCCCATCAATCACTAATTAAGAAAATGCCCAGCAGGCTTGCCAGCAGCCCGCAAGTGGAGAAATTTTCACAACTGAAGCTCCCTCCTCTATGCCACCAGCTGATTAAAGCTTCTGGGGCCTTCCATGTATACAACTAGAGAGAAACCTTGCTGTGACATGGACTGCCCTTAAAGGATCCCACCTCTGTCCGTGTTTGTAGAGGCGATAGCCTTTCCTTTCCAAGCTTCTACGTTGTATAGTGTATTGCCGTCTTTTTGAATTTTGTCTCCTTTCTTCAGTGCTATGCCTTTAAATCTGGGGGAAGGTCACATTCCCATTCAGCTGCAAATTGTCCTCTCCAAAGTGGTAGCTTCCTTTTGCTGACCCCAGGCGCACACAGCTGCACAGAGACTTTGGGGGGAGGTCCAAGGCAGTTGGGACATTCTTGTTTCCTTTGGCTTGTTCACCTGAAGAGAGAGCACAGCGCAGCTTCGAAAAGGGAAATAGGGTTGAATTTGTTAAGCGGGCATAACCAGCCTTTTCTCCCAAGAGTACGACAAGGAGGTGACCCTTTGGGGTGACTGACTCTTAGTTTCGCTTGGTGGGGAGAGTACACAATCTCAGCCCGGAATCAAGGCCAGGCTAACCTTTCAGAGCCTTCGTGCTATTAAAGACTCTTTACCTGGGCTGGCAGGTGAAATTATGGCCCGGGGCCGAAAACACGGAAGGGCAGGCAAACGAAAGAATTAGTGCCCTGTTCAAATTAGATTTGCCGTTCAAGCAGAGAAACCTTTGCCTGTTGGGGCTGCTGAGGGCACCTTCAGGGGTCTGTGGCCAAGGACAAGGTTGAGAAGCGGCAAATCCTTACCATGTTCCAGCAAGGGGCTCTTACCTACACCTGTTTCCAAATCTGCCTAAGCCGGAATTGCCCAGGAAAGCACGGACTCAGTGGGGCCACTACATGGCAAATGTCTTCGTGTGTGTGTGTGTGTGTGTGTGTGTGTGTGTGTGTGTCTGGTAACTATCTGGCTTGCCAGAAGACCTGCAGTTTTTTTTTTTTCTTTGCTTTTGGGATGCTTTTGCTTTTTATTTTAATTTTACCTTATTGCTTTATATGTATGGGTATTTTGGCCTGCGCATATTTCAGGGCACCATATACGTGCCTACTGTCATGGAAGCCAAAAAGAAAGGTCTCTGCTTCCTTAAATAGCAAGGGAAATGGGCAAGAATTGCCAGATGGAAAAAAAAGAAAAAGGTAAAGCATCTGAAAAAGAGCTTTGTCACTGCTTCCAGTGGCCTTTGAAGGGGGAATAATGGGATCGGTGACTGAGCGCTAAGCCACTCTGCATGACTCATTAAACCGCCATTTCCAGCGCTTTGCCTTGCACTGTACAAATGATAGCATCCTATTACGATCTATGCTAAGTCTGGGCGCTTTTCTGTCGGGAAAGCCTTGCGGTCCCAGCACTCACTGGGCCGTGAGCACAGACGTCGTCTGAAACACAGACGGTCATAATGGAGCTAAATTGACAAGCCGCTCGGCATGCAGAGGCCCAGACCCCTTACGTGGGGATGCGCCGTTAATTGCTACTCTTTTATTTATTATCTTCTCTCCCTCATTGGATACAGCTGACTTGCTACTTCCTGTGATGAGACCCACCCGGGGCATAGGGCGGGAATGAATAATTTTTAAATTATGAAGCAATTTCTTTGTTACAGACCTGGGCTCAGATGTAAATGCTAATCATTGCCTTTGCCCAGGACAGTGAGTGCCCTTTGAACTCAAAAAGACATTTATTTTTCTCTCCCTCAGCCGGGGGTGAGCAGGTCAGATATGTCTAATCCTTGGCAGTCTCTGGTGGTTTCCCTCCCCCAGCCCCCTCTTCCTAAGGAAGCAGCCTACCTGGCCAGGCACGTCTCATGACCCAAAGTTTTCTTTAAACCTTCCTGATATTAGGAAATCCCACAGCCTGCTCCACTCCGCCAACTGACAGTCTTGCTCATCCGTGCACCCTTCACCTGGGTCTCAGCCAAAGTTAAGGACTGTCTGTGGGTTTAAGAGGAGCTGGGCTGAATGAATCAACAGGTTTGGACTTCAGAGCCACCAGGAAGTCATTTCTTTTCTTTTCTTTTCTTTTTTTTTTTTATTTTCTATATTCTATGTTTACATTCCAAACGCTTTCCCCTTTCCCAGTTCCCACCCACCATACTTCCCATAGTTCCTCTCCCCCCCAACTATTCCCCAATCATTCCCCCTCCCCCCTCGGTTTCTTTACTAAACTGGATGCAATCTTTACAGGCCCAGGGTCCTCTCCTTTCTTCTTCTTGGGAATCATTTGACTTGCTATTTGTGTCTTGAGTATTTAGGGCTTCTGGGCTCATTAATATCCACTTATCAGTGATTGCATTTCATGTGTATTCTTTTGTGATTGGGTTAACTCACTCAGGATGATATTTTCCAGGTCTAACCATTTAGGAAGTCATTTCTAATTCCTGCTTATTCAACGGGCTCCCTGTATTGTGCAGGTGTTGGAGGGAGAGGGGAAAGTCATCCTTGGGAATTCTTTTGTCTTTGTTCCTGGTGAGGCGTGTTAAGTTTGTGGCCAGCAAAGCACTTCTGCAGTAGGTCCTGAGTGACTCCGTGGGATCCTGTCCTGAGAAGAGACTGGATGAGCAGAGGGGGAGGGGTTCTGGCTGGAATGACCAGATCAGAGATACTGCTGACCCTGCCTCCACTGGAGGCAGTGTTGACATACTGGAGAAAGGACTGGGCCAGCGTTCGAACATGCATGCGTCAGAAGATGCCTCTTGATTAAAAAGCAACTACGAAAGCAATTGATCTTGTGGGAAACCTCAGACTGTGGTGGTTTGAATGATGTATTCATAAATGGTCCTAGTAAGTCTTGGGCAATTTGAATACTTGTTGGTGACTGTTTGGGAAGGCTTAAAAGGAGTGGCTTTGTTAAGGTAGGTGTGTCACTGAGGTAGTTTAAGATTTTAAAAACTCCCCAGCCGGGCGTGGTGGCGCACGCCTGTAATCCCAGCACTTGGGAGGCAGAGGCAGGTGGATTTCTGAGTTTGAGGCCAGCCTGGTCTACAGAGTGAGTTTCAGGACAGCCAGGACTACACAGAGAAACCCTGTCTCAAAAAAAACAAAAACAAAAAAAACACCTCCCCACCATCCCCAGGGTGCTCTTTCTGCTTCTTGCAGAGTTGGTTGAGGGACACCAGCTGCTCCAGCACCATGCCCACCTGCTTGCTGCCATGTTCCCAGCAATAAACCTTCCCTGCTCTAAGTGGCCATGGTCATAGTGTTTTACCACAGCAATAGGAAAGTAACTAATTCATAGACCAAAAGGGTAACCAATAGAGATATCACAGGAAGCTAGAATACACAAGAGTACAAAAATCTGAAAACATGTAAAGAGAAACTCTTGTTTACATATGGGGGAAAGAGAGAAAACCAAACAGAACCTCAAAAGCCAAAAAACAGAACCTCGAACCTCAGAGAGTATAGAACACCAGTGACTGATCTGGGATTGGGAGAATGGAAACCTATTTCCCCTGTATTTTCTGGGGTGTTTAGCATTATAACTGCAGTTGCCATATGTACATGGAGATGGACATGAAAGAGAGCTTGAAGTCATAGTAAAAGAAAGCAGATTTATCCTCTGTGGTCTTTGACTGTGGACAGACCGTGACCAGCTCCTGCTGGCCCCGCCCCCTCCTGTTGCCATGCCTAACCCACTTTGAGGGTCGGCACCCTCATCAGCTCTAGGAAAGGCCCAACAGAAGAGCAAGAGAGGTGAGCTCTCAGGATACAGGAGCGGCAACTGTGAGTAGAATATGAGCTATCTCTCTTTTTTTTTGGTTTTTCGAGACAGGGTTTCTCTGTGTAGCCCTGGCTGTCCTGGAACTCACTCTGTAGACCAGGCTGGCCTCGAACTCAGAAATCCGCCTGCCTCTGCCTCCCAAGTGCTGGGATTACAGGCTGCGCCACCACGCCCGGCTCGAGCTATCTCTTATTTAATGTCCGTATTATATGTCTTTAAAGTTTTAATCGGCCCTCTGTTTCTTATAATATAAAACCCTTTAATACACCTATCTTTTAAAAGTTATAACTAATTTAATATCAGCTTTAAGAGACTATACTTTTGGGTCATTTCCATTCATTTTTATCTTGCAAGTTTAGACTTTGTAAACAAGTCCCGAACTGCAAAAAGGTGTCCACTGTTACTGGACTGCAGATCTGAGACAGAAAAGACTTTCGTCTTCAAAATATTTGTATAATTTAGTTGCCATAGGCTGAAAACTTAAGATGCTAGAAAGAAGGGAACTCATAACCGCTGCTGTGCGCCTGTCAGGTGGACCTAGGTTCCACATCTCCCCCTAATGCGCCCAATGGAGAAGACACAGGTTTATTTTTCACAGGGCTTAAGATCGTTTCCTCCTTGCACAGAAAACCTTGAGTAGAGTCATTTGTCCGTGCTTTCTCTTTGGTTCCTCTTCGATGGCATTCTTTGAAGGCTTACAAGCAGAATTGCCGCCTGTCCTCTCCTACAGATCCTCCTGCAGATGCGGTGATGCAGCATCTCGGGCGTTGGACACGGTAGGTGCAGGACTCCAGAGTAAAGTGTGAGTGAACACTGTGACTGCGTGTGCCATTCAGAGGACACCCCGTGTGTGTCTAGTGAATCATCGTCATCCACCCCGCCGCAGCCTCCCCCGCCACCTCCCCATTGTTGTTGGGACCCTCCTTGGGCTTGCATCCTCGGCCTTGAAGGAGCTTTGACAAACGATACTGAAGTGACTGGTATTCACGTATGACCCCAAGACCAAGTTCTCTGCACAGAGGAACCGAGGGCAGGGAACAAGGGACAGAAACGGGGGTGGGGGGTGGGGGGGATAGAAGATGAGAGAGAAAGGGGAAGGGGACAAGGGAGAGGGGACCACAATGTTTTTCTCGGAGGGGTGGGACAAAGGACTGGCTCTGGACAGAGAGGAGACAGACGTAGCCCATAGGCAAATATCGGGTTTATAAAGGGAAAAAGGGGAAACCCCCTGTTAGGATGAGGTGTTCAGTTTTAATTGGGCATGTTAATTAGGTGAGTCAAAGGGGGATTTTAATTGTTGGACTTCAATACTTTGGTAGCTGGGCCTTGGTGGTCAGCCTTAGAGGGGGGTTTTGGGGGAGGAGTGGACAAATAAGGGACCAGACCTCGGTGGCTAGCTTTTAGAAAAGGCTGAGACAATGGAGGAGAAGGGCAAGGCCTGGCGGAGCCATGTTTGCCATACTTGGGCTAACTAGAGCCCCTTCCTGTCTCCCTTAGCTTGGGAAATAAGTTGGCCGGTCCCTGGTTGAAATAATTAGTCATTCTAATTCCAAGGCCTTGAAATAATGGCTTGGATTTTTATGAGAGGAAAGTTTCACAAAATGTGCAGGGAAAGGGAAATAGATCGTATTTATAATGTATTTAGCCTGGGGAAATGTGAGGAAAATTCCTACGAGAGAGAGAGAGAGAGAGAGAGAGAGAGAGAGAGAGAGAGAGAGAACCCAGGTGTCAGGAAGCACTCCTTTATTCTCATTCAGGAGGCAGAGGCAGGCAAATTCTATCTTTAAGGCCAGCCTGGTATGTATTGTAAATTCTAGGCTAGCCAGGACTACATAGTAAAGTCCTGTCTCAACATCCATTGTCCATGGAAGGAAGGAAGGAAGGAAGGAAGGAAGGAAGGAAGGAAGGAATGAAAGAAGGAAGGAAAGGAGAGAAGTAGGAAGGGAGGAAGGAAGAAAGGCATCTCCACCCACAGAAGGAATTGATCAATCAATCAATCAATTAATCAATTAATCAATCATTTCATCTTTAAAGAGCAATCTTCATACCTGGGATTGGAACTCCAGCATCCCCTGAGGCTTTAACTGTGTGAACTTGATTTCTCTGTTCACTCAGGGGGGTTCCATCCCAGACCACACTCGAGGGTCACAGGATGATGAGCTTGTACGCATCACCAGTGAGCCAGCCCCACAGATGGAGGGTGGGGGCGGGGCCTGGAATTGTTTCCTCAGAGATTGCCTTGTTGGCAGGAGGATGAAAAGACTGGGCTAGCCTCAGCTAGGGGGTGGGAGTGTCCCATCATCCCCTCTTAGTAAGGAGGGAACCCCACCAGTGATAATTATCAAATATGGAAACGGGTCGTTTTTCAGACGGCTCGTAGAGAAGGCAAGCTTTTAGGGCGGCTGGACCAAGTCCCCTGCCCCCTGGTTTTGAAAAGTGGTTGTTCTCTGCTCATAATAGCCACTTTCCTTAGGGATTTCCCTGGCATTTGGGTGTAAAGAGTATGCATTTTTAAAGCTGTCCAAATACCTATTTGTGCGGCAGACCATAACCCCTCTCCATAGGCCGCTATGCTTTATCAAGTAAATGATACATATCTAAAACCCTAGCTGGAGAGGCGTTTGCCTGAGGGACTGTTAGTATGTGTGTGTGTGTGTGTGTGTGTGTGTGTGTGTGTGTGTGTGAGAGAGAGAGAGAGAGAGAGAGAGAGAGAGAGAGAGAGAGAAAATGTGCATGTATTGTATGTGCCCTATGGTCCGTCCCATGGCTCAATGGCTTAATAAATTCTTCTAACCATGTTAAATAGACACGTCCGTCTGGCAGGATGTCATTTTGTTAATCTTACACACTGGGAAGTACCACTGTGTAAATTGGCCTCATTTAGCTGTTCCTATGAATTTCACATTTCATTTCATTTATTTATTTCATTATGAATTTCACATGCTTTACCCAAAGGGGGAAAAAAATGTAGGGGCCGGTGAGCTAGCTCAGTGAGGAAGGGTGCCGAGCCTGCTAACCTGAGTCCTATCCCTGAACTCCTTAAGGGGCTGGAGAGGTGCCTCTGAGGGTAAGAGCACTGGCTGCTCTTCCAGAGAACCTGCGTTCAATTCCCAGCAACCGCATGATGGCTCACAGCCATCTGTAGTGGGGTCCGATACCCTCCTCTGGGGTGCATGAAGACCGTGTACTCATATATACTCAGGTACATAAAACAAATGAATAGATAAATCTTTTTTAAAAAAAACACCTTAAAAAAACAAGACTTGCATCAGTTGATTCTTTGGGTTTTTCTTTGGTTTTTGTTGCTGTTGTTTTTGTTTTTAAGACAGAGTTTCTCTGTGATGTCTTGGGTATCTTCAAACTCTATATAGACCAGGCTGGCCTCAAACTCAGGGATCCACCTGCCTCTGGCTCCCTTGCGCTGGGTTTAGAGGTGTGTGCCTCCATATCCGGCTGCGTCACTTGACTCTTCAGAGCTAGATGGGTAAGAGAATCATCCTACACCACCGAGCTTTCCAGAACTTCAAAGCCCAAGGTCTTCTGAGACCTCACTTTGGATTTCAGGTGGATTCTCCTGCCCATCCAAGATGCCATGGCACCTTGGTTCAGGGCCATCTGTGGTGCAGCGAATGCCCCCAGAACACCAATCACAATCCGAGGACCAAGTCCACTCAGATACCAGACCAGGTCTGGCCCGAATCCAGTTGGGCCTGTTTCTCATTTTTGTGAATTTGGAGCTGGGTGGCTCCCACTGGGGCAGGCACCACCTGCTTCTCACCTTCCTGAGCTCCTCAGAGGAACAGACCTTGGGACTGGGAAGGGAGCTACACTGGCTGTCCCCTGCTTCCACACCTGCTCTGCGGGCCGTCTCTCTCTTCCACTGTCCTATGATTTGCAAGTACTTTATGATATTTAGTATTTATACTGCAGCCATTGGCTGTAGAGCGGATATCTTGTGTATTGTATGGATGCGTCACCTGTCAATTAAAAAGCCTATGGCCTATGGCTTAGGCAGCAAATAGAGGAAGGAGGGACATTGAGAGAGAAGGGATTCCGGGGTAGAGCCAAGGTGGGAAGATTTGCTAGGAAGATGTGAAGAGACAAATGGACACATGGTACCTAAGCCCAGGCAACCAGCCGTGTGGCCGTATCTACATTCAAATAATCGGGTTATTTTAGTTAAGATCTATCTAGTCAAAGAGCCTAGCTATATGGCCAAGGTATTTGTAAATATATTTTGAGTCTGAGTCTTATTTCTGGGAGCATGGGGCTAGGAGGCGGAACCTGGGCGAACTTCTACAATCAGCTTTCCTTCTGGGTATGTGTATATATACACGCATGTTTATGTACCTGGGTTATTCTTCAGGCTTTATCCACTTGTTTTGTGAGGTTGCACATTGTTCTGGAACTCACTGGTTAAGATAGGCTGGCTGGGGCTATAGCCATGGCTTGGCGGTTAAGAGCACTGACTGCTCTTCCGGAGGTCCTGAGTTCAAATCCCAGCAACCACATGGTGGCTCACAACCATCTGTAATGGGATCAGATGCCCTCTTCTGGTATGTTTGAAGACAGCTATAGTGTACTTACATATAATAAATAAATAAATCTTTAAAAAAAAAAAAGATAGGCTGACTGGCTAGGAGACTCCAATGACTCCCTTGTGTCTTCCCCACAGTGTGGGGACTACATGTGTGTCCCACTATACCTAGCATCTAAAATGTGAGTTCTGGGATCCCCCATGCTTGCAGTGCAGTGATGTAGCTCTCTCCCCATTTGACACAGTGGTCACAGTCCTTGCTCAACGGGTATAGAAGCTAAAACTTAACAGTCATGCCCTTACTCCAAGGCTCAGGTGGAAAGCGTGGCAAACGTGGTCATTCTGTCCCATCCAAGAGGCCATACTTTTTCCCAGTATCATGGTGGCACTTGTTCTTCACGACATTCCTAGGTTCTCTGAAGGATGAGGTGGTAGCCATGGAAGAGGGCAAGAGAAGGATTCCATCCTTGGAAAAGCGTACTATGGAAGAGGCTGCAGTATCCTCGGTGGACACTAGGTGGCAGAAGACCACTGGGCTCCACAGGTCCAGCTCTGCCAGTTAGCTGGCCTGTGGGTCACGCTTCCTGCGAGCTGTACGTTAGACAAAGGTCGTTAGGTCCGGCTGTTAACTCTTTAACCGCTAATGAGAAGAAAAGGTGTAGCTATTAACTAGTTACCCTAGTTTTAAAGGTTTCTAACTTGTGTTAGTTTTACAGAGTTGTCACCAAATACATGACAGAAACAACTTAGGAACAAAGATTCATTTTGGCTCAGGGTTTGAGGGCACAGGCCACCATAGCAGGGAATGTGTGGCAATGTTTATGGTGTTGGCGGTGTCGGGAGCTGGCGGCTGGGACTCCTTACTTCTTGGTGGACATGGAAGAGAGTGTTTGAGTCAGTTACCAAGCTAAACCATAAGGTTGCCCTCTAATGGCCAGCTTTTCTCCAAGGCTTCACCCCCAACGGGGTTACAATTTCCCAGAACAGCGCCACCCTGGGAACCAAGTACCCAAACACACCAGCCTGTGGGAGACTTTCAGCCTCCAACCATAAGGTCAGGGCACAGAAGAGGAATTAAAAGCCGAAAAACCGTCATGAAAGGAGAAAAGACCCGTGATACGTTATCAGTACAGCAAAAGGCAAAAATTACATTTAAATCCCTCTTTTTTTAAAAAAAAAAAAAGCTTAAAATTAAATCCTTGCGATAGTTCACTTATAAACATTTAATGATAAATGTCGTTTATTTCTGACCTCCCTCCCCCTCCTTTTTTTTTTAAAGAAATAAGAGTTATAATAATAATAAGAATAATTTATCTTTCTTTGTTTTCCTGGAGGGAAAATGCTTTTCTTCTGATTGTAGAAAGAGAGGCGTGTAATCTCATTTCATAGGAGAGAAGTGGAGTTGTGTGGTGTTTTGTTTTGGTGTGACAGTATCTGAGGAATGTTGGCGCTAAGACATGACAAATCGTGTTGCGTGGCGACAATCATTGGCAGAAGCGGGCTCATCTCGTGAGTTTGCCTGCGGAGTGGATGAAGTAAAGGTAGGAGCTGGGTCTGCTTTGTTCCAGAAAGCCCTTGTGCAACCATTATTTCGAGACAAATTAGGGACATGCAGTGACCTAGAAGGGGACTCTGCCTTTTTCAGAGTGGCCTGGCAAATCCCCTAAAAGGTAATGGGTCCCTACCTTTAACTGCATGAAATCTAAAGCGTCCTTCTTTGAATGACACGATAGATGGCCATGTAAGCTTCCTGCTGCAAGAAAATACTCACTGACTCACCCAGCGTTAGCATTTTGGTCTATGAGAGGTGAGAGTGGAAGCCACAGCCGCAGGACCAGGAGGAGAGACCTCTGTACCAAAGCCATGCCCTCCTACCTATGGCCTGGGACCCTGCACTGGGACAGCATTCTGATTATTTGGTCCCTGATTAAACTGGATTCAACTTCCAAATGGATGCGTGTACTAAGCTCCATCCTGATCAGTCGTGGCAGTCTACCTGCACGGTGACTAACGCATCCAGTTGTTACGACCAGTCCCTTGTTAAGGGTTGTGAGGTGGTTGTTTGCAAAGGAAACTAGTACTCCAGTGTTCAACATGAGAGAACGCAGGGCCCTGGGATCTTTACTGAACGCTCTGGAAAGGAGTCTGAGCAGTAACGCTACAGCTGAGGGTCAGAACCTCCTGTGGCAACTGGTTTGGCACAGTGGGAACATGGAAGGAGCTTGAGAGGAAATCTAACTTGAGAGGAAATCTCCTCAGGCCTGCTTAGGAGATGGGCAGAGCCTTGGTAACTTTAAGAGAGAATAATGTACCCCATTGAAGAGGCCTAGGAGAGGCCATCCCCAGGCAACCTGGGAGAGGCACCACAATGTTCTGAATTGAGGAAGCAGTGGTGGGACAAAGAAGGAGAAACTGGGGTGTGTGTGTGTGTCAGGACACGCTGGCTGAGGCGGTGTGGTGAGGTTAACATGAGACACTACGGACACACTTGTGGCCTGTTGGGAGGTACTGTCTGGGTGGCAGGTTAAAAGGACTGTTTCAGAGACAGGGAGGACAAAATACACAGGAATGAGTCCTGAAGGTTCAGGATTGCCCCAGAGAGTGGTGAGACAGCAGAGTCGGGGACTGAGGACAGCACAGGTCTGGTGAGGCCCAGCCTGTGCTGCCTGCCAGAGCTCTCAGTCCTAGGAGGACAGCTTTCCTCTCTAGACTCCAAGATAGCCTAGAACAGTGTTTCCCTACCTGCAGCTTGAGACAGACCCCTTTGAGGGGTTGAATGGGCCCTTGCACAGGGGTCACTAAGACTATTGGAAAACTCAGGTATTTACAATTTATAATAGTAGCAAGATTACAGTTATGAAGTAGCAATGAAATGATTTTATTGTTGGGGTCACCACAACATGAGAGACTGCATTAAAGGGTCGCAGCATCAGGAAGGTTGAGAACAACTGGCCTAGATTCCCCAGAAGGGCCTGGTTGCTGGTCAGCGGGCTGTGTTCATTTGCATGTCCCATCCCACCATAGCAACTTGCTGAGTTCAGTCCACGTCACATTAAATGACCCACTGTGTGCGGTGGCCCAGCCATTCTCCCTGTTTAGAGGATACCCAAGAATAATGCTTGCGGGTTGGAGAGATGGCTCAGCGGTTAAGAGTACTGGCTGCTCTTCCAGAAGTCCTGAGTTCAATCCCAGCAACCACATGGTGGCTCACAACCATCTGTAATGAGATCTGATGCCCTCTTCTGGTGTGTCTGAAGACAGCTACAGAGTACTTACATATGATAAATAAAAAAAAAAAAAGGATGATGCTTACTTTTACGTGAACACCTCTGTACTTGTAGAGGGATGCTACTGAGGGAAAGGAGAGAAAAGCATCCCAAACCAAAGAGAAAAATGACCTTCCCCCAAGCAAAACTGCCACCATTTCCATGGTATTTGTGCAGGTTACAGAGAGCCTCCATCAGCGCAGGATCCCGGGACGTCCCAGCTGCGACAGCCTCAGAGAAAGCAGCTGCAGACTCCTTTGTCTTCCTTTCTAGAAGTTTCTTCATGGTTAATAAGTAGCCTGCAAGTACTGCTGCCTTCCTATGTGAATGGATTCCTTCTGGTCCTAACTTGCACAAGGTAGAGTGTCAGGCTTCAGGGTCTCGGGATATTCAACTGTGAAGAACTCTGGTCAAGAGAAATGCGCTAGTTAGCTTAGTGTGTTTGCTTGAGTAAGAATGCCCATCTAGCCGGGCAGTGGTGGCGCACGCCTTTAATCCCAGCACTTGGGAGGCAGAGGCAAGTGGATCTCTGAGTTCAAGGACAGCCTAGTCTACAGAGTGAGTTCCAGGACAGCCAGGGCTACACAGAGAAACCCTGCATCAAAAACAAAAACAAAACAAAAGTCTCTGTAAGAGACTGAGAGAAAAAGACAAATGCCACCCAATCAATAGTTTGGCTCCAGCAGAACAAAGACTTGGAAGGCAAGCTCACCTGCCTCTGCCAGGGTCTCTGTCCTCTGCTATGATCCAACACAGGCTCCCTTGGCCACAGGTTTTGGGTTCGGACTAGAACCACACCACTGGCTTTTCTGGACCTCCACCTAAGTAAAGATGGCAGGTTCCTTGTTGGGTTCGTTGGCTTTACAAACCTCACAGGTCAATCCCCCAGCCATCATTTTCTCTGAATCTGTGTGTTCTCTTGGTTTGTTTCTCAGGTGGGCCATGACTGAATCAGAAGGGTCTCATGGGGCTGTGTGCACAACTGAGCGTGGGAGGGGCTTCGCTGAGTACCAGAGAATGGGCCAGGAACCGTAGGTGCCAGTCTGTGGAAGGAAAAACAGTAGTCTGGCCCTGTCTGCTGCCCATTACCACCATCCTTCCCTCCTTCCCTCCTTCCCTCCCTCCCTCCTTCTTTCCTTCCTTCCTTCCTTCCTTCCTTCCTTCCTTCCTTCCTTTCTCTTTCCTTCTTTCTTTCTTTCTCTCTTTCTTTCATGTGTGTATGTGTGTGTGTGCATGTGCATGTGTGTATTCTCTATGTAGCCTGGCTGATCTGGAACTCAACTATGTAGACCAGGCTATCCTCTAGCTTCTGGTGACTTTCCTGCCCCTGCCTCCCATGTGCAGGGATTTCAGACGCGTGACATCACTGCCAGCTAACCCTGATTTCTCTGGCACCATATTTCTGAGGCAGAAGACCTTGGGTAACCCTGGCAGGCAAGAAAGGTTAAAGAGAAAATTTTAGGGCAAGTAGGCACGTGAGTTGGCCGGGCATCTGAGCCCTGCCTGGGGACGGAAGCAGCAAGCGAGCTCGGAGCTTGGGAAGGGCACCTTGAGGGACTTATCAGAGCTGCGGCCTGAGGTACAGCGGCAGGTAAATAAGTTCTGTTTACCTGATCAACAGATGCCCTTAGATTTGGTCCCTAAAATTATGACCTAGAGAACTCGACAGCCACACGGCAAGGACACAGAGTCCCCGGGGAACACAAACTTTCTAATCATATCTTTGTCCCCAGAGCCGGGAAATTAACTGCCTTGTTTGCTCTCCTGGAGACAGGGAGCTCCTGCTCCCCACCCCCTCAGTTTCTCGATTCTTAGAGTGGGAGTGATGGACGATAGGCTTAAAGAGAGCAGCTATGGGTTCTTTGGCTTTTGTTCTAGGAGTTCCTGTCTCCATAGTTAAGGAGTCTCATGACCTAACTATAACTAGGGCAGACCTCTTGAAACTAATGTGCTACTTCTGGGCTTTGCACATTGCTGTCCTGGCTCTAGTTTATAGTTACTGCAGTAGGCTAAAGGTGAATGGAACCCTGGGTAATTGTTTTGTGAGAGCCGGGGCATCCCCAGAAAGAATCAGACCTGATGTCTCCAATTAAGTAGGATCTAGAATGTCTCAGGGCAGGCACGTGAGGCTAGAGGATTTCACTGTCCAGTAGTCTTTTGGGCTTTACAGTCAGAGCGGGCTATTTCCCAAGCCCATGTGGTCATAGGACCGAGTTGATTGTGTGAGTCAGGTATAGCTCAGCTTGCTGTGTTTTCCTGGCCCTGGGGTGAAGGAAGATAAAGGGCACCAGAGCTGACACTTCCTGTCTGGAAGTGTCACACAAAGGGGACACTAACGGTGCACAGCTGCCTCCTAGGTTTCGGTGAGGAGAAGGTGGGCTGGCATGTATAACATGCTCGTAGGCAGAGTCTGTACATAGCTGGATGTTATTTAAGCAGCTTTTGCCATTTCCACCATTGAAATGAGCAGAATATGAAGTAGATGGTGTCAAGGCAAGATTGCTCTCAGTAGCTTCTCGTGGGGACAGAAGGAGGCAGGCCCAGGAGGCAGGAGGCCTCATGTCTCCGATTACGTAGGATCTAGAATGTACCAGGACAGTCATATGAGGGCGCACATCGTGTGTGTGTGTGTGTGTGTGTGTGTGTGTGTGTGTGTATGTGTGTGTGTGCAGGTTGATGACAACGTTCTGGAAACAGATAATGGTGACAGGACCCTGGATGTGCATAATGTCACAAAACTAACATTATGAATGGTAAAAATGGCAAACTTTGCTCTATGTATCTATTACCGCTGTAAAAACAAAACCAAATAGGAGAGGGTTATAGCTCATTGGTAGGTCATTTGCCCCGCAGCAGTGACGGTCTGGGTTCAGTCCCAAGGACTTTAGCCACAGGGGAAAAGCAAGTCCTGAAAACAGAGAGTAACAAAGCTGCAAATATGAATTTCCAGAGAAAGCCACGAGGCAGTGACTCTTCCCCACCCCCACTCGCCCATCCTACCCAGCTCTGGCCTGCCGGGAAGCAATGCTGTTCCTCTACCAGCCCAATGCCTGTCATTTCCTTCCTGATGCGGCTCAGGACAGACTCCCCAGCCCAGTGTCCTGTTCCCACAGCCCAGCTGCCTGTCCTTGGAAACCCTCGCTCCTTTTGGCCCAGGCACCTGCTACATCTCGACTCAGCCTTTCTTTCCTCCTTCTGTGTGGCTGATTGGTCGTCTCCTTAGCCCCTCCGTGGCCAGGGAGTGGCCCTCCTTCTGCTTCCCCACCCACAAATCTGTGACCAGAAGAAGTCCAGATGAGCACATTTAGAGGATTCCATTCTTTGTCCATGAGCAGCTGTGGTCGGTTGTTTTCTATCTGGCTTTGCAAACATCTTAAACTTTTATTCTGTTCACCACGACGACGACTTCACTTTACTTCGTTACCCACAACATATGCAGGCAAATCTTTATGAAGTGACAGTGTTACTCTACGCCGTACAACCTGTGATTGCAAATATGTTCTGTTTTTATACAGTCTGCATCCTGTTTGAGAAACTCCTTAGAATGGCCAGCATGGTGGGTGTGTTCATAACGGCCACTAGGGGGAGCCGATGGGCCAGCACTCATTGAGGAACAAATTGGTCTGGTTTGGAAGTGTGGTTGTCTCTGAAACTGACCGGAATCTGAGGACACTCAGCTTCTCAGGTCCCTTGATAAGTCCCTTTATGGAGGGACCATGAGCGTCCACTCGGTTTCTCTATTGAACAAAGTCTACTTAGTTGGTTTAACTGGGTAAACATTTTCTTGGCTTAATGTCTCTTGGAGGTTGTTTTAATTTAACCTCTTGTTTTATGGTAGTTGTTAACTGGATAAGGATGATCCTTTCTCAGATAAAGATGAAATTTGTTTCCTCTCCTCCCTACTTCTTTATTTCTTATAAAGCCACCCTTCAGAAGTGCAGCCCACTACCTCGACACTTTCCTGGTGCCTAGTGCAGTCTCCCCTCGGTGGGCAGGTTCCACACTGTGCTCTGATCCAGGCGCCCTCCTATTAGCCCCCCAAAGAAGGCTGCCTCTGCTTGCTGTTTTGGTTCTTTTGTGGGGAGAGGTGTTACCTATTTTTAAATTATTAAAAAATATTTTTGAGCTTATAATGGTGTTATTTCTCCTTCTCTTTCAACTCCACCAAACACTCTCATCAGGTATGCCCCCTATGCTCTTTCAAACTCATAGCTGCTTTTTCTTTCATTATTGTGGATGGTGTGTGTGTGTGTGTGTGTGTGTGTGTGTATGTATAACTAAATACAAATACAGCCTGTTTCATCTGTATAATGTTATTTGTATATATTTGTTTCTGGGGTGGAACATTTGGTATTGGACACCAATTGATGTGCTTTTCCCCAAGGACGAAGAGCACTCTTCCGTTGCCTGCAGTTCTTTGTCTAGGGTTAGGCCTCACTGGCTTTCCCTCTTCCATGTTAGCATCTCTTTTGGTGCATCCTTGTTCAGGTCATGTTTAGGACGCCATGTTGGTGAGACATCACATGTGTAGCTTCTCTGACATTTCCAGCAGACACGATCTCACACAAACTTTCTGATCTTCTAGTATTTACAATCTTTCTGACCCTTCTTCTGTAAGGATCCCTGAGCCTCGGATACAGGAATCGTGTTGCAGATGTATCAGCTGGGAATGGGCTTCACTACTCTGCATTTCCATAGCTGTGGTCTTCTATAATAGTCTTTGTCACAAAGATCAGTTTCCTTGACGAGGGGCAAGGACTACACTTTTCTGTGGGTATAATGACAATTTTTTAAATGTAGTTAGAGACTGTGCTGGTTTAGTAAAGTGGTGGTTGTAGCCTCTCCTCCAGAATCCATGATTTCAGTAGCACTGCTGACCACGCCCCTGCCCCCACCCCAATAGTTGGCTAGGTTTCCAGTGCCAGGCCTGATTTCCTTCTTGTTGAATGGGCCTGACACCTAATTAGAGAGCCATTGGTTAATGGTAAGTGTGCCACTTCTGTACTGTGAGGGTTTTTGTGCCACCCTGTTTATAGGCATCATAGCTGGGTAGGACTACTGATTACTTCCTTCCTTTGAAAGCTTGGAGCTGCTTCTGGCCATGAAAGCTTGTCCCTAGATAGGAGGCTTTCAGATCAGATCTACTGTGCATCCTATGGGTCCTGCATCCAAAGTGCCCACTGTCTTCAGCAGTAGGGACTTACTGTTCACCTCTGGAGGGCAACCAAAAGCAACAGAAATAATGCTTTGGGAGTCTCTTGGATAACCCTGATCAACAAACTCAAAAGAAGGCTTCTCGTGCCTTCTTTTGGTGTTGGGATTTTTCTTAGGTAGGATATGGCACATGGGGGGAGTACTGTCAGCCCTAGATGGGTGCATTTCACTTGAATTGCATATGTATATTAATATACAGACTCTCATGTGTCACAGGTATTCTTAGGTAGATAGCCATTTTGAATTTTGAGAAAAGGAGGCCCCTAGAATAGACCCTCCTCATAGCCCGGCACAGGGGAGGAGGAACCCATTTGGATGTAGACAAGAGAACCTCATGATCCACTATGCCATCTACACTGGGGACAACTACCCCAGGTGCCTACAGAGCTGCCTGCTCTTGACATGCTCCCTGAAGCAGCTAGGAGGTATCTCTGCTGGCCCAGGACCACCTCAGTGTCTGTCTTCAGAGACAGACCATAGGCCATGAGGTTGTCCAGCCTTTATCTATGAGCACAAAGGGGTCAGATCATGGACCAATTAACTACCTCATCTTTAGTATACTTCAGAAGTTGATAGCAATAGAATTCTTATTGTTACCTCTACCTATGTCTCTAAGGCTATTTCTCAAGATTGTCAAGTGACAGTGTTTGTGTTTCCCCCTTCTCAGTGGGGCAAGTAGACATCTCAGCATTTTGAAGACTTTGAGTAGATAGTGTTTACCAGAGCAAGCCAGACAGTTAAATGAGCCTTAAGCAAAAAGGAATTCTTTTAACTGTGCTAGTTAGTGGCAAATTCCTTTAACTTCGTTATTAAATCTTCCGCGCCAGCTTCTTTCTCTACCTCCACCTCAACAGTCGGGCATGCCCGCATGGCTCCAAACCTTGCAAGACAGGTTAGGCCGCTGTCGGCTGTCACGGGGGTAAGGGGGATGCCTGTCTGTCTCCTTCTAGAGACTGAGCCAGCCTTGCTAATTAAGAGCACCCCACGGAAGTTTCATGGGCAAGAATGCAGAACCTATTTTGGACCGTTTCCCTATTGGCCCCGGGAAGTAGCGACGGCTTAAAGAATGATCCTTAGCCAAGAGCTGAGGGAACTCTGCAGGGACTCGTACCTCTATGGTTCTGTCGTGGAGGCCGTGGTGGTCTCATTACCCTAAGCTCAAGGTCCTCACTCCTCAGAGTGTGATAGAAAAGTCTAGTTCTACCCTCTGGTTCTCCACCCCAAGGCACCCTCTGAACTGGATCCTAGGGCTCTATGGTCATGTGCTTCTCTCTCAGTTTGCGTTACCACAGCAGTGTCGAAGTGGCTGCCTTTCCAGTTTTCCATTCACATTCAGGCACAGCTCACCTCTGGCTGGGTTTCCCTGACGGCGGATGGTAAGCAGTGTGAATCTTATGTCAGGCCTCCTTGGACAAAGCTCTGCCAGAGCCAGGCAGTCTCTTGCTTGGTTGGTCAGACGTGCTGACTCACCCTTCCTCACTGGTATCTTAGTGGGCTAAGAGAAGTCTCGCTGACTCTGTCTCTGGCTCTGTGTGTCTCTGTATCTCTTTCTCCAAGACAGGGTTTCTCTCTGTGGTCCTGGTTGTCCTGAAATTCACTGTGTAGACAAGGCTGGCCTTGAACTCAGAGATCTGCCTGTCTCTGCCTCCCGTGTGCTGGGATTGAAGACATGCACCACCACTGCCTGGCCAGAAGTGTGTCTCTTGAGCTACCTGGTGTCCTGTAGAAGTCACAGGAGAGAATGATCTCGTTAATAGATTTGTTTCATTTTTATGCCTAATTGAACCTTTAGAAGATTCTTCTTTCTAGCTGTAAACACTCCGGCATATGACCTACAGTACCTCTCACTAAAGGTTTTGCTTTGCATTCTCCAAGGAACCGGGCTGGCCCTCTGACTCCCTTGGGCCCATACAATGTCGCGGAAATGATGAGGTGCCAGATCAAACCCGAGTCTCCAGAATCCTGTCCCTTTATTTCTTGTGTGTTTGGATGGCCATGAAAATACGCATAGGCTAGACACCGGAATCATGAGAACGAGATCAATTCTTCTCTAGATGCCTGACCTGAGCGGCCTACGGCAGTAAAAAGATATGGGGCTGGCTAAGTCCAGGAGAGCCCCATTGCTGACCCTGTGTGAGCAGAGAATGCTTACTGTGATACCCCACCCAGGCTTGGGGGGACTGCTGGTTGGTTATGAAGCACTAGCACAGGCAAGGGTACTGGGCCAGCTTGCCAAAGAGTCATCAGGACCAACTCTCTGCTAAAGCAGGCTCCTGTATACTGCTCATCTCTCGTATGGCTCTGAGCTGAGTATCTTCCGTGGGTTTTTAACTCTAGAGAGATGCCTGATATCGTTGTAGAAACAGAATAGGTAAGGTACACATTAGGAGAAAAGGAATTAAGCAAATGGGGGCCAAAGCCCACAAACGTGACTTGTTGCATTTCCAAAGATCCGGTTAATGCTCTGGCTATGCAGATAGGGCAGCTCACTGCTTGGGCCAGCATCCACCACGCTGGCACGGGACAGAGTTCGTCTCCACGGAGTGGTGGGTGAATGCACAGAGCGTTGACAGGGTTGCTAGTGAGAAGAGGCAGTGTTTTGCTTTCCTAATATTAACATGGGTTAGAAACAAAGATAAGACCGTGACAGAACACATCCCGGGCTCTGGCAAATGTAGGACTATTGGTCTCTTTAGTTCGAAGTCCCTAAACTCTGACACATGAAGATAAAGCTAATCTCTACCTTTTAAAACATTTTGCAGACTGGACTCAGTCACACACACCTGTAGCCCCAGCATCTGGCAGGCTGAAGCAGGCGTTATCCAGACTAGCATGAGTTTGAAGCTAGCCTGTAATACACGGTGAATTCCAAGTGGTCATCCGGGCTGCCCAGCAAGACTATTTCTGAACAAAACCCACAACCAACCAACCAAAACCCAAAACCAAACCTCAGTAGACAAAGCCAGCACAACTGAAACAAACAAACAAACCCTATAAGGACCAGGATCAAGAGTCTGTGAGACAGACCCTGAGGGTCTGGGTATTTGATTATGTGTCTAGCTTATATCCTGACTGATTGAATGACACATACTTTATTGATGTTCCTTTGGTCATCAAGGCTGTCCATCAGTCTCAGGGATTGTACTTCCTAGCGTTGAGTCTTAGAGATGAATTTATAGACAGGAAGGATATAACCACGTTGGCTCCAGTTTCCCAGCGAAACGCTGATGCCTTCCACCTCTTTCTCGTCTTAACTCTGTCTTTGACTCTGGAGCTCTGACATGCCCTGTGTGCATTCAGAACAACGGATACCTCCCACTGGCTCCCAGTCCCAAAGGCTCCTGTGACTTTGCCTCACAGATGTGTCTCTCTCAGCTGCTGGCATGCACGTCTAGAGTGGCCTCTGTCTTGGCTATAGAAGGACCATTGTATAGTCTGGCCAGCAACAGAATGAGAACAGGAGAGGTTTCAGAGGCAGCTGCTGAGGGAGCAGCTGTGTGGTGCACTGGGTCTTCCTCACTGGGACTCCCAGGCTCCAAAAGGGCATTCATCGGGGAGAGAGCCAAAGCCCAGGCAGACTGTGGGATGAGCAGCTGGGAGGGGGGGTCGGAGTGTCTCAGTGAATGTTGTCATTTTCCTTCTTTTCACAAGACAGCTATGATTTAAGTCCTGAGCCCTGGCAAGGTCTGAAAGCCAATTCTCGAGGAATGCAGGGTTTATAAACATGGGATATGTTGACTGAGCCACAGAAAAAAAAGAAGGCTTCTCATAGATAAAGGCATCTTTTCAGAATTATCTTTCAATTGGGAAGCACAGATTCTACAAGGGACATTGTACTAAGACTACGAAGACTTAGTTTCTGAGACATCCCCAGGGGACAAAGATGGACCCTGAGGTGATCTCTCAGCCCCGCTCCTCCCAGATAGACCCTTGCAGCTGAGGTAAGGGAAGGGTGAACTTACAATGAGATTTATACTCACTGTGTGGCCTCTGGATCAGCGCGGCAGTTGGGAAACTATGTGGAAATGCTGATTCCTGGGCCTTTGCTAGACCTTGTAAATGGAAACCTCTGGGACCGATTCATGAAGGGTCGAGGGAATTCTCTGGGCACGAGAGCTATAAAAGTCTAAGATACAATCTGCCTTACAGGTTATACACAAGTGGCCCAGGAATACACTGCACATGGTAGGGACCTTTCTCCATGCAGCCTGGAGGTCCTGGGGTGTGTCGCTTCTGGCATTTAGAAAACAGTCACTTAAAGGTCGGTGTTCTGTCTGCCGGGGCTGCCCCGCTGGTAGTTTCTTTGTTGCCAAATTCCAATTTTGTTCCAATTCAAAGATGGCTCTGGAAATTTTAAATCATGCTATAGGCTCACTCTGGACTCTTAAAGCTTCGGTCTGGAGTTGACACATTACCGGGCCAGTGGTGCATTGGCAGAGCCAATTGCACGGCCAAGGCTAACCTCAGAATCAAATGGGAAGTACATCTTATTCTGTCCCATCTCCTGAAAGCACTGGACCATGGGAGAGCAGCCCTGCTGGTTGGAATCCTAGGTGGGGTGTGTGGCCCTAGGCACTCCTGGTGAGCAGAGCTCTGCGCTAACATTACAGGCACTCTGCAGGGGTCGAGGCTTCAAGTTCACAGCCACCCACTAGCTCTTTGTGTCGACTGACCTTTGGATCTAAGCCATCCAATCCCAGATCCTCTTTGACAGATCTTTTAACTAAAAACACCTTGATACTAATCTCCATGCAGAGTGCATGCCACAGGTATCACACAGGTGGGAAGCAGCTGTCTGCTCCCTCAGAGTCCCCTACCCCCATCTCCCAGGCAATCCTCTCCTGACTTTCCAGAGCCTTAAATTATTCTTGCACACTCATTCATTCAGTTAGTAGTCACTAGCCAAGCACTGGAACCCTCAGTGTTGGCAGAGGGTGTTAGAAATCCAAACCCAGAAGCGGGTCCTACTGGGCATACTGTCCGATGGAATTTTGCCCTTTAACTTACCGAAGCTCTCAAGGACTCACCTTGGTGGATACTGTCTTTATTGCCTGCTTATTGACACACAGCCAATATTTCCCAATAAGCCAAAAGTTTTTGCTGCTTGACACAGGAGGGACAAAGCGGCCCTCCCAGAAGGGACTTGGTCTCCCGTGGGGTTAAAAGCCACCTGGAGTAGCAGACAATAGAGCAGGCTCCTGTCCACCACCTCAGGCCTTTCCTTTTTGGTTATCCCCCAGCCTCACCCTTCTAGGCAGCTCAAGGACCCACAAACGGGTTCCTTCCGGAAGTGGAGTGGAAAGCACCTGCCGGCGGCTTCTTTTAACTTAGACCTCCGCCGGCAGAGCCTCCCATGCAGGTCCCATGATTTGAAAATGAGGAGCAGACGGCCCTTCCTCTTGCCTGTCAAGTCACCAAAGGACTTACAACAGAGGCAGGGGGATGACTAAATCTCCCCCAAACTCCCCAAATGCCCTCTACACCAGACAGTCTATACAAGTGTTCAAAGCCAGCACTTGGCCTTCTAGTTTCTACGCCGCATTCTTGCCAGATTCAGAGCGGGTAGATCAGGATACCATCTGGCACCATCGTCAACTCTCGGCTCCAAGAGAACCGCTAGGGACCGCAGTGAGAGTGAGAAGGGGGGGCTGGGTAGGTCTGGAGCACTGTGGCCAAGGGCTCACCACATCCTTTCGTGGTAACATCTCCAACAAAATACACTTTGGGCTACATTTTTATAACCTGCTGGCTTCTAAATTACAGCTATGCTGAATAAGAGTACAGTAAACATGAGATTAGTTATTTCCTTCTGCTGAGTGTAAAAAGAACTTGATTCCCCGGGCCAGGGCTTTGAAACATTGTGCTTCTGGTTTTAAAAAAAAAAAAAAAAAAAAAAAAGAAAGTATCATTATTTCAAAGCCAAAGCAAAGGTTCATGGCCTTCCTGAAGAACCATAATCTATTGCCATGAGGAAGCGGGAAAGGAAAGATTAAATTGAGAAAACATCCCAAGAGCGGCCTGCTTGCCTGCCCAGCCTGTCCCATGCCTTGGTGGACTAAGAATGGAAAAACAGTATGGCGGCAGTCACGGCTCCTGGCCTTCTGTAAATGACTATCCCAGGAGGATCCGAAATGCCCCTGCACATGGACAAGCAACATGGAAACAGCATAGATGGGCTCCTGGCACAGCCCAGGTACATAGAGTTCCTGGTCACGACATAGCTCCACCCAACCTTGCAAAAACATCGGTGTAGAGTGGTAACTGGTGAGGAATGCACAGGGTAGACCTAACTTGCACTGACAAAATACCTGGGATTCTTGCAGACCTAGGGCCCCAGATTCCAAGGGGAGTGCCAGAATGTATATTTTCTACCGGCACTCCAGGGAAATCCTTACCTGAATGGAAAGCTTACACACAAAGATCTTTCTACATGTAGCAAGCAGGTCCCCTAGGAAAGAGCCACCAGGATTAAAAAAAAAAAAAAAAGGGCTGTGGGGAAAACCAGTGGTTTTCTCTCCACCTCCCATGCCCGCATAGTAGTTTCAGTATTACAAAGCCAGGGATAAGACTTCTCTCTGAGCACTGACATCTGACAGGAAAGGGCTCAATGCATTTTGGTATTTGGGCACTTGTGTCAGCTGTGTGTTCCAGATCGATTTCTCCAGAAGCAAACTACCTCACCATGGTGAGAGGTTTTCCACGTGGCCTGACAGTGGTTGGACACGTTGTCACTGTCGCTTTCTTGATATCGGGGTCTCAGAGTTCCCACTGTGCTTGATTGACCTGTTGTCTTAGGGTAAATTCCAGCCTTCGGCCGTTCCATTTCCAGGGCAAAGGTTTCTAGGAAATTGGCATCACCTAAAGGTTTGGTTTCCTCTTCCCGGATCAGAAGCAGTTGTCTGCTTCCTTGGGCTGCCCTCACTTAGGGACGTGGCCCACGCCTCCTTTCAGAGTCCCTTCGCAAAGCTGTGCCTCCGTAAACCATACACAGCTTTACCGATGGGAGTACTCAGGCTTATGTATACAGTGTGTGGAGATCCCAAGATAAAAAGCATTCGAGGTGCCCAATATTATGAGAACAAACATGGCCTGGGCCAGCGCGCACTACTCAGAGGTTAGGTACACAGTATGTAAGACTTTACTCAAAGATAAAATAAGCACTTGTTTTAATCAGAGCACAAGGGCTCGCTTCATTTTTCTCGTTCATTTACATTATTTTTTTAAGCTTCTTTTTTTCCCCCCTTTTTTTGATTAGTGCTGGGGATTGAACTCAGGGCCCTGTGCGTGTTAGGTAAGCACTACCAGAAGACTCCGTCTGGGTCCACATTTACAGTATTGATGCTTTTTTCTTCTCAGAAAAACAAAACCCCCAGGATCATAAACCTCCCGAGGAATAAATAACTCTTCGCTCAAAAGGCATTTGGAGCCATTAAGGCAGAAACAAAGCCCCAAACCACTTCCCTTCACATATACCAGACCCTCAATTAATTTATTTTACCTATTTCCGGTCCAAGGGACTTTGGCTTTAATAACTTCCTGAGTCAAAATTTAGCCTGAATCCCAGAACTCGCCGCTCTGATCTGTCTGGGGAGGGAGAGAGCAGTTTGGGAGTTCCAGTCTCTGTAACCTCATTTTTACAGGTCACAGATGGGGACGGATTTCTGTCTCAGAAGTTCCAGGCCTCCTGCAGAGTGTTCAGCTGGCCCAGGCCGACCTGAATCCATCCCCAGTGCTTCTCTCATGACTCCTCCAACAGTTCCTCTAGAAGACACAAAACTTTCAAAAAGTCTGTCCGGCTTCCTTTCCTCTTTTAGTCTGACACAGGTAGTCGCGTCCGCAGACGAGTTCAGAACCAGCTAACATTCATGCCTGTGGGAGGAATCTACTCTGGGGGGCTCCCTCGAGGTTACCTGCCTGGTCATGGTGTATAAGGTTTTAGGTTTCAGTGCTGTGACATGCAGCCTGGGGTGTGGAACCTGAAACCACTAGACCATGCTTGTGTTCTCAGAGCCTAATCTATCAGTTTGCGGCCATAGCTGTCAGTCATGAAGCAGGGGGCCAGTGACAGAGCTTAATGAAATTTTATTTTGAAAATATGGCAAGAGTCTAAGGCACTTCAAACATTTAAATACATATACAGGACCAAAAGTAAACGTGGCATATGAGAGAAATACACGGAGAACTACACTCTGCCCCGACAGACGCAATCCGGAACCCAGTCCTCTCACCTAATTCAAACCTTTATCACCAGATATAGACACAGTTGGGCAGTTGCTTAAAACGTAACCTTACATGTAGCTCTTTATGACTGTACTGTGGAATATAAAAGTTGAAAATACTGTTGTCAATTTCATATAGAAGTCTTTTATATAAAAAGCCATAATAATACATCCACCTCGATAAATCAACTGGAAATTTTTTTATATATATATATATGGTTTGAGAGTCCCATTTCTTATTTTTAAGCGGGGCGGGGGGGGGGGGGGAATTATCAGCCTGGAGGGCGGGGGTGGTGTGGGGCAAGTTGCTGATGATCAAAGTCCTCTCCCTCAAGGTTCCTTCTTTTAAAAGACAAAAGGGAAGTGGCCAGAAGCACCCTGGAATAGAATACTGGAAGGGCTTCCCACCGGCATTCCGCATTTAGTAATTAAGTACTTGTGGAAAAGTTCAAAACTACAATGTCATAGAGAATGTGACACTTGATAACATGGTAGAAATGGGCCTGGTCAGGCCAGCCTGCCATTTCCTACCACTGCAAATAACATAACGGAGCCAGTTCAGCAGCCATGGAGCTGGGCCCGGGCCCCACCAGAGCAGAGGGCTGGAGAGGCGGCCCGCACCTAGCCTGGCCATTTCCCAACAGCCCGGCTCTCCCTGCACAAGCATCAGCCTTCAGCCGCCCCTCCTCCACTCTTCTGTTCGCTGGTCAGCTTGCCGTGGTCCATATACATTCGGTATCTGTCACCCCAACAGGAGTAACTAGCAGCTTTGCGGTGGTACGCGTGAGGGCCATGTTTACATAATCAGTCAAAGGAACCTCGGTGAGTGGGACCAGGAGATGTCTTTCTTCCAAGCCTTGGGGTGCTCTAGAGACCAGGAAAGTGGGGGGGGGGGAGGATACAGAGGTTAATGAGTGACTTCAGGCAGATGTGTTCCCCCAGACATTGGTTCATCACAGCTGACAACCATCTGTGTGCCGGGGCCAGGTGATCCCTTCCTGAGAATGTGGGACAGATGTCCACCCTCTGCAGGCATGGCTCTAAAGCCAGCCAGGCTAAGCAGGGATTGTTCAGCTGTCCTAGGAAGTCAGCCTCCCACTCAGAGTGGATTCTGAGGTGATCCTCAGCCTGCTGACAGCATTAGGGACAGTGTCAGGAACACAGTGACATGTAGCTGTGAACTCAACCTGTGCTGTCCCCCTAGGATGACTGAGACCCCACCTTTCCTGGCATAGGGTAGAAATGATGAAGACAAGCTTGGGGCTAAAAATCCCATATTCAGAATCAACGTGAGACCCCTGTGGCCTGTCCATTCCCCCGGGAAGGGGTGGATTCCACCCTATTTGTAAATGCCAAGTGCCTGCTACTGACCGGAGACTGGGCTTTCGAGAAGTTGAGGTGGGCGTACAGAAGTACAGCAATGTCCTTGTGTCCAGCTTCCAGGGCAATGGAGAGAGCAGTGCTGCCATCCTAAAGAGGAAATAAAAGCGACAGGCCAGGCTGAGTCTCCATCAGCCGGAAGGGAGCGAGTGGATAAAGCCCGCCCCTCCCTCCTCCAGTCTAGCCATGTGCCCTGTACTTAAGGCAGCGCTTCCGGATCTTACCCTCTGGGTCCTGAGTGTGGAGGTGAGCGAGGTTAGTCTCTGCTCACAAGATGCCCAGGAGAACCAGTCATTCGACTTGCCTTTGCCTATCAGCATTGGCACAGGGATGGTTACACCAGGGTCCTTAAAAGCTGAAGGCTGTCCACAGAGAGCCCCTATCCGACTGTCCCACGTGCCAGAGGGGGTAGTAAGAACAGGGGGGGTCAGAAACCGTAGTCTCTTTTCTTATAATCACAAACGGGCCAGGAAAGAACTAGGCTGTGCGAGGACTGGTCTAGCCAGCTGCAAACACTTCAGCCTTCCTCTGAACGAGGAAGCCGTGGTCTACAGCACCTCTGCTGAACACTGGAGGTCACGGCCACACGTAAGCACTCCACCCTGGAGGTCTGCCTGCAAACACGTATCTTCTGGAAATACCAGGGAGAGACGTTGCATATGGGAAACTTTTTGGGGGAGGGTAAGTGTTTGATTTTTATTAAATTGCGGAGTCTGAAATGGATATGAAGCAATTAAGGCAGAGGCCAGCCCCGCTTATTTCCTGTCTGGTTTTGAAGTTAAGGCCTCTCCTTTGGTCACAGCCACAGGAAACGATTCCCATGTGGGTTGAATATTAGCATCCTGCCCTCCCACACTGCGGGGCCGGGGAGCAGCTTCTCTTCCGGAGGTCAGGTGAATGTCCTGCTTGTGTAGGAATAAGGAAATGGGCAATCAGCTGGGTAGCCAGGATTTCTCTTAAGTCCCGCCACACCGCAGGCGCGTCGTACAAAGCAGCAAGTTTTCAGAGAAAAAGCAATTGAGCAAAACCTGTAGAGAGCCTTATTGAGGTGCCATGCCACCTGGCAGGAACTTGACATCGACCAATGTGAAGTTCCTCTCCCAGCCTTTGAGCGGGAACTCCTGTGTTAGCCATAATCCCCTCCACCTAGGGTGGAGTGCTCAGACCAAGGTGAAGCCCATTGTTCTTCAAGGACCTGCAGTTTCCTGAGAAACACTAGCCACCTGTGGAGCAACTGAACTGATTCTGCTGAGAAGCTTCCAGACTTTGGGGAAGGGTTTTCCTCTGCCTATATATTGGGAGTTCGTCATTAAACTTTAAGACCTTGAACAGCAATGTTGTCTTGGTCTCCGTCTCTTTTTTGCCGCCTTCCCATACATCCCCAGCTTCCCTTCCAGGTAACCCGTTTGATGTAACTGCGGGCAGTTACAAAAACCTTAAAACACATGCAACAGAGACTGTAGTGGGGGGAGGATGAGCCGTGAACCCATGCTCTCTGAAGGAGTGAATGGATTGTGTTGTCCCTGGAGGCGGGAGGGGGCTGCCCTTCTACCCAGTGGCGACCTCCTCTGTTTTGCTTGTTGGCGTGAGCCCAGGGGGATCTGAAATTTATGGCAAAGGAGGCTATTTCCCCTCTAACTTTATGGTGTTTTGAAAGGAAGGATGCTCTAGCTTGAACCAGTGTTTGGCAGAGATAAACTTTCAACATGAGAACCAGCCTGGCCTGACCTCCATGACCCAGCATCGCTTCCACAGCTCAAGCGCCAGGCCAATGCTTTCAGCCCGCAGGCACGGTCTCATGCCTCCGATGTTCTCCTGCGAGGTTTATCTTGGAGTGGGACAGACTGGGCGGGGGTTGAGTGAGGTCAGTTTGGTGACGATGGGAACAGACCAAGCACAAGTGGGAGAATGTGCTCAGAATGGCCAAAGCACTCGTGGGCTTCCTGGCTCATGTGTCACAGACTAGTCACAAGGATGGACCATTCACTGTCGATCCCCATGACATCGTGTTCTAATGATTAAGTGTTCCATCCAAGGGAGAAAACCCAGGCTTCTCCCGAGGGACTGCTCACATACTGCCTCCGTGAGTTTGATTTTGTAGGGCCAATCTGCTCACCCCCATCAGGAGCGCTGGGCCTCCCCTTCTTCCTTTCACGAACTCCAGGGTGAGGTCTATTTACTTTTGCTTTCGGCTGATGCAGCATGAGACTATACATGGGCAGTGCCACTGATCTGGGCTATAAAGGGAAGAGGCCTGGATGCCAACACCAGTCCACAAGAAGCAGGCAAGGAGGGGCCACACCCGCTCGCGGCTGGAAGCCAGTGCCACTCACATTGTCCTCCAGGTGGCCGTTGCAGCCTGGCTGGGCCAGCAGCAGCTTCACGATCTCCACATGCCCGTGTTCACTGGCGCACATCAGGGCAGTGGAGCCCTCGTCGTCCTGGATATTGACGTCAGCCCCGCAGGCCAGCAGGCCCTTCACCATGTCTATCCGCCCATGACTGACGGCCAGCATGAGGGCCGTCTGTCCTGCCTATGAGAGGGGTGATGGTTAGAGTCAGAAGTGCAGATGGGGCAGGAGAAGGCTGGGGGTGGGGTGGGGTAGAGTAGATGACACACGAAGGCACTAGAGCTATGAGCTCAGAGCTCTGAGGACATCTCAGTAAAGCAAGGTAGATCGTTCCAAAGTTACCTTAAACAGGTAAAATTGTGAACAAATTTTGGCACGGAGCCAAGACAGCAGGACAGCTGGAGTCAGTAGACAGTGTATGGTGAGGACCCTGTACGGGTAGGGACCCTTGAATGCAACCATGTTTAGTTTCCCTGCAAGCTTCGCAAGAGGCCAGGCAAAGTAGGGAGAGATTTGCAACATGGGACTGGAGCCCACGTGTCACCAGTGTGCCACCAGCAGAATGCCCCGTCAACCTGGTCACATGAGACACTGGCCAGGGTACACCGACGGTCAGCGCGGTAAGCAAGGCACTAACCTGACTGGCCTTGGCGTTCACGTCTCCACAGCTGAAGAGTTCTTCTACCACCTGCATGTCCTTCTCCGCCTCCACGGCGGCGAGGGCTGCCAGCATGATCGGCGTGTATCCTGCCTTGTTCTGGTGATCTACATTACACACGTCTACAAGAAAGACATCTCTTTAGGGAGAGACGAACAGAACCACTTTAGTGTTCACCCGAGGTGTGATGTTTACAAGAGCCCCATGAGGAAAGTGCTCTGAAGATGACTAGAAAGGACAGGAATGTTTTAAAGCCCTATCTCAGCAGGCTGGCGGCAGCAGACATGAGAGTAAGTTACCACAGGGCTCCCTGCTTGTGACTGGGTGATTATGGTGTGATACCCTGGTGGTGTGGAAGGCGGTTCTTCTCGGTGTACTCTCTGAAGCATACACCCTAATGAGGGATCTAGACAGGCACATGCTCGGAGACTCAATCACACGGCTTCTAGCCCTAGGGGTTGATCAATATTAATGCTACAAGTCCTCTAAGAAACTGCCAAGGACCACCAGACCCACCCGATGGGCTAGATCTCTTCTGTTCTTTAATTCTCAAGAAGCTTTCCAGGGCTTTATTTTTCATGCCAGGATGAAAAATAATGGAAAGTCACTTTTAGACGAGTAAGTTCCAGGTTAAACACTTCAGATGAGACAAGACAAAGACTTGGCCTGGGATCCCACTCTCTTACATAATGGGATACACAGAAGGACTTATGTATAAGAAGCCAAGGCAAAGTGGGTACACACATATCAAGATCCTCACGATCTGAGCTCCTCAGTCCTTCAATGCTGAAGCACCCAGAGTTACATTTTTATGGAGCCCAAAGTTTACTCAAAATAATAAGCAATACAACAAAGTAAATGAAGTGATCAACTAAGACCTTCTAACAGTGGAAATCAAGTCAGTTTGCCAAGAGATCCATTCTAGGGTTCTCAGGGCGGAGAAGACACCATCTCAAGAGCAATTCTGAAATCTTGTTCCGAGCTTCCCTGGGTATAATCCATGTCCCTAGTTTAACAGTATCCCTCGCTGTTTACAGTCTGGAGGGAAGGAGGCCTGTAACTGCTGCCCATCATCAGATGGAATAGTTATTCCCTAACATGGGCACTAAAGGACTACCCTGTCCCGGGAGGCAGCTCAGTCCAGTGGCAGAGTGCTTGTCCGGCACGCAGAAGGCTCTAGCTCCAACACCCACACCCACATCTTCAAGAAAAAAAGGAATTCAGCAACTGAGAATAGTAACAAGGGATATGTATGCTTGGATACATTTTTTCCTGTGCTAACAACTCCAAGATGGAGTGATGCATATGGGCCACTAGGTCAAGAGATAGTAAAGGGAACTAGACAAGTTTTATCATATAAATCAGGTGTTGACGTTATGTTCTCAGTAGACCGAATTTCTGTGAATTCTGTGTTAGCTGCATATCAAAACCACTGCTTTGATGGTGAAGGTGATCTGGGGGCTACCCCACCTGAGCACACTGCTGAAGGCCCCCTTCCTCAAGGGGCCCCTTCCGACCTGCTCTCTCGCCTCATGGATGACGTGACCCACCATTGCATTCTGGGAACAGCACGTTCCCACTACTGTCATGAACAAGGTTCAGGAGTAACGGGAGACACTGCCTCTCATTTCTGTGATTCTTCAGGAGATGTGCAGTTTGGGCAGGGACAGTGACGACTCTCCTGTGGTTTCACTAGTCTCTGTCCTAAGTTCTCACTTCTGTACAGCCACATAGTGGCATACAGGGACACACAGAGTGGCTGCAGACACAAAAGCTGTGACTCTGGGCCTGTGAGCAGTGCTCTGCCTCCCAAACGACCCAGCCAAGCCCGCGTGATTCATCAAGGAACAAGTGTGAGTCACGGCTATTAGCAGGGGTACACCTCATTTGAAGACAGCTGACCTGCAGGGAGAATATCTTCACAAACTCCCTTCAAAATAGATCTGGATTCTGTTTCTTTATTGCCCAGGCTCGGTGAACCTCAGGCCTCCCAAACATAACTCAAGAACAACATTCTTGCCATGTCATGTGGAGAAGCAAGGAAAAGACTTGAGGAGGGCCAAAGATCTAAGGTATGGGTCAACTGGCTTTATGAAGACAAGTCACAATCTGAGTGCTCTTGTGTGTGTGTGTGTGTGTGTGTGTGTGTGTGTCCCTCTGTACCTGCATCCAGAAGCAGCTTGACGATCTGGAAGTTGGAGTGGGACACACTGTAGTGGAGGGCGGTGTTCCCATTGCCGTCCGCCATGTTGATGATGTACCGGAGCACGTCCGGGGAGACAGCCTCGAAGGCGGCGATGTAGTCGGCCACCATGGCCGGCACAGCGGACTTCTGACTGGACACTCGGAACCACTCATGCTGGAGGGTGTTCAGACAGATCCGCTGCCAAAACACCAACTTGCTGTTAGCTCTATTTATAGCTCACTCTTGAGTGCAACCGAAAGCCCGAGAAACCAGGCCTTTTATAGTCAAAGTGTGTGCGCTCTCGGCGTCTGCTCTTAAAAGCGAGTGCAACCCAGGGCCTCAAGAGCAGCTTCAAACAACAAACTCGAACCCCTCTTCTGGTTTGAAATCCTGTCTACACTGTGGACACTAAGAAAGAGGTCACAACAACATGCAAGTGGGTTTAGAGCCAGATCCCGGAGATTAAATTCCAGACTTTACTACTTATGAATGCATGACCCCGAGGTTCTTTCTTATTCTGCATCTAGGTTTCCATGTCTTAAACAAAACAAAACAAAACTCCCAAAAACCCAAACCACCACCACTACCAAACCCCCTCATTTTTATACTATCTATAATGAAGGTAACACTTTGGCCTATCTCTACTTTTGAGCTGTCTGTGTCTACTGAACTAACAGGTCTCTCCAGCGATTGTTCATTGGAATTAGGGAGAAATCAGCACACCAGCAACTGTGTTGCTTCCTGACCCAGAATGACTCACTCCAGTTCTGCTACCCCGCCATGCTGGGAGATGAGGCTAGCCTAGGCTACCGCACAGCAAGTTTCCAGGCCGACGTGAGCTACAGTGTGAGGTGCTGTCTCCCAGAGCAAACTGGGACCACGTTAAGTCTAGCACTAGTAGTTTGACACGGTGGCTGCTACTCTAGAGAAACTTAGACTATTTTCATATATTTATTCTTTATTTGTTGGGTGTGGGCAAGGGCATGCAGGTCACAAGCACACGTGGAGGGCAGAGGAGAAATTGAAGATGTTGGTTGTTTCCTGCCACAAAATGGGTCCCTGGTGTGTGTGTGTGTGTGTGTGTGTGTGTGTGTGTGTGGTGTGTGTGTGTATGTGTGTCAGGCTGACAGCAGACATCTTTACCCATTCCACTGAGCCATCTTGTAGGCCCTGGAGACACATCTCTCAATATTCAGCCCTCAGATACTAGGGCTGGGTTTAGCTAATGAGGTTTCATGGGCACATGTCCCTGTGTTTAAGCCTGTGACAGCCACAGCCAGCTTTTGACAGCCCGGGCCAGGCCCACGGTATTCCAGCTATGTTTCTGGGATTAGATAACTCCTGAGGTCTTATTTGGTTTTCAGAGCTCCCTGGTCTCGAGAGCCTTGTCAGTCACCCGAGCAACAGCAAACGGACTCAGATGATTCAGCCTCAAATGAACTAAACCTGCTGACACACAGAGACTCAGATCCAGGTTATTATCAAATCACTGCGAGAAGCCACGTTTTCACAATGCCCAGAAGATGGATGGAGTGGCCAATCACAGGCCTGGTCAGGTCAGGCAGCTGCAGATCCAATTGTCAGCACAGGAGTGAATCAGCCGGCAGCACACCAGATTAGCCGCCGCCGCCCCAGCAGTACCTGCGTGCCCTGTGCCGTGCTATTCCTGATCAGTTAGACAACCACAACCACCACGCTACCTGCTGCTGCATTTACCCAGCTGTGAAATGACAGTGCAGTTATTTTTCTGTTTAAAAATAGTGGCCGTCAGCATTCCACCACAGAACCCAACAGATACTTTCCCTAACGGAAAGGAATGCTGACCTCAGCCCAGATAAGTTTCTTCTAAAAACTACGCTTAACTTTTTAAGAAGTTCAGGGATGAACTCTTGGGGTCAGAAGGTTCTCTAGATAGAAGCAGAACAAGGAGAGAGGAGGAGACTGCCTGCAATTAGCCTTCTCTTTCTTTCTGCCAAGTATGTACCTCCCAGATGACTCCACCACAAGGAAAGTACAGGGTGGGTAAGGGAGTGGACGGCGGGCCTCAGGGAGACGGTATGTTCCCTGAGCTGGGCGGTCCGAGCTCACGCTGCCGGCTGTGCTAGAAGCACACCAGCTCAGGGAGAAGCAGGCACACTAGCTCGGAGGCAGGCTACCATGGTCCTGACCATGCTGCACTGGGGTGATGCTGCACAGCCTGGCCACTGTTCCCATCACGCAGACTTACCATATCTTTGCTGGCCAACGCTTTGGGGTCATTTATGTTATATTTCAATAAGCTGCAGGCAGACAGCATCTTTTCACTTAATTCATACCTAAAGGGGAAGGAAAAAAAGAACCCCACAAAACTCAGGATATGCCATAAAATAAAAGGGATTTTTTTTTTTTTTTTTAAATCTCAGAGCCCACAACCATTTAATAGGCCAGGGCCATGAGCCAGCCTAGCAGGTTATGATGACTGGAGCCCTCTCCAGGCACTGGTGGCTGACATCACCACATAAAGCCAGTGCCTCTGCAAGGAAGGTCTTTGCACAAGCGCCGACTTCCGCATACATCGGTTTGGCCTTTAGGACTTTACAAAATAACATTTGGAAACATTTATTCCTTTTATTGTAAGTGCTTAAAAATATTGTTGTGGCCCAGGTGTGATGACGTACGTCTTATCTGAGTTCTTGGGAGGCAGGTGGATCTCTGAGTTTGAGGCCAGCGTGGTCTACATAGTGAGTTTCAGTGTAGCCAAGACTACACAGTAAGACCTTGTTTCCAACATATGTATATGTGTGTATACATATATATGTGCATATGTACATATAATATAATACTCTTAGGAGCTAAAGAGGTCTAAATTACTATATTTCTTTATGGTGAACTCACATCTAGTGACTCAAGTTTTTGTCCAACACATATGAAAAGCCAAAGATCAAATGACATTATAACTATCTCAATAAGGCTGTTTGAAGCTCAGAAGACATCTCAAACCCTGTGGAAACACTTACCTTGTGTTGACAGTGAGCTTCCATTTGACAAACGTTAACGGAACAAATGCTTGCTGAAATGTTCCAATTTACACTTCACAGAATGAAAAACCACACGGATGGTTCCATCTTTCCTCGTTTTATAAGCGATTAGTCCGCACTTACTACCCCGTGTCTAAGGTGCATGTGTTTCAGCCAACCGGAGCACGTGAGATTACACATAACGGTCCCAAGTCTACTGTTGCGCTCCCTGTCACTCAAGGAGCAACAAAGCCGAGAGTGTGCCTGGCACACGTCACACCTTTCCAGTTAATCACTTTGGGTTGGGGCTAATCTCCTTTTCCTCCCTGCACAATGGCCCTGCGATAACAATCCTGACATTTGCGTCAAGATTAAAATCTTGAAATCTCCAAACAGAGAGCTGGTCCTCAGAAAGGTCAACTATGTCGTCGTATACACGGGGATGTGTTCGAACAAAGGATGCTGTCGGTAGTGGACAGCAGTTCCACATGCCAAACTAGACAGCCAAGAGTTACCAAAGTTCAGTGAACAGACCTGCTGACTGAGCCGTTCTCATCGATGCGCTCAGAGATCTGAAAGGCGCCATACCCTGCACTTATATTCACCAGCGCCGGGACCAGATGTGTATGCTTCGGAGACACAGGTAAGTCTAAACGCACACACACACTTGCAAACTACCTGAACCAGTTAATCCTATTGCCGAAGCACAGGAGGAATCAGGGAGGGGAGGGGAAGTGTACCACACCTCTCTCTGATTTCCTCCTTCTCAGGTTCACATTCTGGAACCTGCACTTCCTCTTCCGCCCTGGCAGACTTGAAACCTTCAATAGTAACTGCGTGGTGCCCTTCCGCCATTCCCCGAGTGTCGTGGTCCTCCTCTTCCTCCTCCTCCTCCTCCTCCTCCTCTTCCTCGGGAGGATACCCAGTGGTGTCACACTCGTCATCTGACTCGGAAGAAGAGCTTCCATCCGAGCTGGAATCATCACTTGAAGTTGTCTCATACCTAGGTGGCAATTGGGATTTCAGGAGAGGCAGGGTGTCCCCATAAAGACCCGGCGACAAGGACGATCCTGGGAAGGGAACGCTGAGGCCTGACCCCAGACCTCTTGCCAGCAGTGTAGAGCCTGCACTTAGAAACTCAAAGCAAGGTCTAGTTGAAGGCCTGGTGAGTTTACAATGGGCTTTGACTTCAAAGGGATAATTCCCAGTCGAAGACTGGTATCACGTACCATTTGTTTAAAAAAAAAAAAAAAAAGAGCCCTGATAGCACCAGGTCTGATTAAATTGAGAGGAAAGTGACTTTACAGAAACCAGATCTGCAGTTGCTTTGCCCTTGTCCGTCTGTCCCACCCACCCTCCCACTGTCAAAGTGAACAGATTACATAAGTAACCAATAGTTCCTTTGACATCTTCTGGACCACATCGTTCAGTAAAACTGAAGATTTGTAGAACATGCACCATCATGTTAAGTCCCTCTCGGTAGCCTCGTTGCTGTAAAAACCCAACGCGGCACTGTTGCTTTCTCGTTGAGTAATCAACTAATTGCTCGGCTCCGACTGGAGGAGGACAAACAGGCTCAACCACCTGGGCCAATAACTACTAGGCGTGCATTCTATATAGACGGCACGGAACCGGAGCTACGGCCAGGCTACTCGCCAGTTGAAACAGTTTGCTCCCGAACACAGAGTGCTAAGTCAAAAGCAATCCATTCCGGAGAAGTGGATGACCATCACTAGGCCCCGGATCAATGTTGGCTAGCCTCTTCCTGCCCCCTCCTGTATTCTAACATGTATAAGCACAACTATCCAAATGAGAGCGGCAACCCTGATGGCTTTTTGCTGAAGGTGTGGGTTTTATTTTTTTTTTTCCGGGTCATTTCCCCAGCTTCTGTGGGTATCCTTGAGAGAGGGACATATCCTTAAGGACAGCAAAAGGAGAGAAGAAGCCCAGATGCACCTTTCTGAGGAGGGAATCTTCTATCATCAAGATGCGGCAGCATCCCAGAACAGGCACCCCGACAGCGACTTTAGTAGGTAGGAGGCAAAGGAGAGAGGCGCCTTTTGCACCCCGACACCACAGCTCGCCTTACCCGCCGTTAATGCCAATGAACTGAAGATTCTTTTTGGCTCCATTCGAATCTTTATTCCCATCGCTTTTCTTCATGATGGACTTCAGTGTATTTTCATTATTTGGACATACTGTAAAAAGAAGAAAAAAAAAAAGCAAATCAAAGTGATAAAGTGATTCCTGTAAGTCATGAGTTAACTGAGTGGCCCGGCCTGCCCTCTTCCCTCATATTTGTGAGTGTAGGTCTTAGTGTGGTTGTGTGAGAAACTTCCATGAAACCCATTTGGAAGAGTGTGTGCAAACAGAGAAAATAATTCATCATTCTATTAATAACGTTCCTTTAAAGGGGGGGTGGCGCAGGGGGGGAATCCATCAGTGTGCCCAGACATTACAAACCTAGAGATAAGGCGCACGGGTACCAGGCTGTAATGTTTAAAAAGTGACATCATGTCTCATTTTACCCTTCCTTAGGCACTGAGGTGGGATCCTGGTATTTTTCCTTCCCCTGAGATAACCCAGGGGCAGAATATGCTTGCTAGGATGTGGAGGAGAAAAAGGCCCTTGTATAGTGCGTGATCTATAGCCAAGATATCACAGCTTGCTCTCTGTTAAGGATACTTTAGGCCGAGCTGCCAAAAACCAAAGCATATAACCTTTCTTCCAGGTCAACATGTAAATCATCGTCTAGAATGCTGGCGGTGTTGCTTAGAATCCCACACAAGCTGCAAGGGGACTTACCATAGAGGCCGGTGGCTATCTGGTCATCTGTGAGGTTCACCGGAGGCAGGGCATTTCCCTGCGCGGGGAACTGCTCATGGCCCGGGCTGTGCTGGCCTTCTGCTGATTCCGCATCCACCTCAGGCTGGGATGCTTGCACATTTGACAGTCCTCCCGACCGAAGGCCTCCACACTTGCAGGTACATCCCAAGTGATTTCCTGTTCAGAAGGACAAGAGTGTAGACACGCAGGGTTAGGTCCGCACAGCGTAGACTTGAAAGAGTCAGGCTGTTAAAATCAGTTGCCGGGGCTGGAGAGACGGCTTGGCTTAGGAGCACTGGCTGTTCCTCCAGGACCCGAGTTCAATTCTCAGCACCTACGTGGCGCTCACAACTGTCTGTAGCTTCAGTTTCAGGGGAGCCGTCAGCCTCTCACAGACACCCATGCAGCCAAAACACCAATGCACATAAAAAAGTAAGTTATTTCAAATTATTTAAAAAAAAAATCCAAATCAATTCTCTCAACCCATCCCCTTCTCTGGTGACCTCTTGTGTTTCTTTTTTTTATTTTTATTTTTATTATTATTTTTTTTTTGTTTTGTTTTTTCGAGACAGGGTTTCTCTGTGAGGTTCGGGCTGTCCTGGAACTCACTTTGTAGACCAGGCGTGTTTCTTTTTTAATAAATCACACTACTCATTTACAGAGACTCCAACCCCCCAAGGCCTTCGATGACTGTCAAGCATGGCCCTTGCTGGCACAGTGTTGACCAAGACTTGTCATTCGAGGGGTGTGGCATCTCCCTTCTGGTGCCCTGGTGCAGAGGCATGTTCCAACCCATCTCCAATACCATCAAGACTTCAGCTGAAACAAATCCTGGTACACTCTACAGAGCAGCGCCTCCGCCAGGGAAGCCTGGCCACAGCCTAGAGAACACGCAGAAACGCCACGGTCTGGCGCCAGCTTGTTTCCCAACCTCATTCTCCCTTACCCCTGTGGTCTTTGTGGGGAAGAAACTTTAGTTCCACAGTCCTGAGGCCGGAATCTCTCCTTTCTCTCTTCCGTCCTCCTCATGGCCACACCCCTCTTCCCCTTCCCTCTCAACCAAAAGCACCTCTCCTTCCTCACTGCAGCTGTCTGTCACACTTTGGGGGTCTCTAATACAAGAACAGGATGGGTTTTAGAAATACTTTCCTGTCAGCTTTCTTCTTGTCATGTTTACTAAATTACTTCTCCACGTGTAAAACGTTTCGTATCTGTTTACTGGCCAAAGCAGACAAAATTCGCTTAGATTATATTTGTAATTCAATGTATCACAGAATTCTCAATCTGACTGACACCGAAATGATGTTGACTAAAAAGGCAAATTAACTGCAATACACGCAAGTGTATCTGTTGGAGATAAGGGCTTACTATATAGCCCCCATGGCCTGGAACTTGCGACATAGATCAATCAAGTTGTCCTCGAACTCACAGAGATCCTGCCTGCCTCTGCGAGCCATTGTGCCCCACTAAATATAACAATATATACATAAACATAACTTTATAGAAGATTAACCTGTAAAATTCCACTAAAATGAACGAGTTATGGTGATTTAAAAATCCTCATATGTTTACTACTTTTCTATACTAAGTATGGATTAGCCATATTCAAAATCGTTTTGACTTTGTACTTGGATTTCCAAAAATGTTATTCTAAGGATGCCTATGTCATTATGCCCATTTTTTAAGACAGAAAGGAGAAGCTGACGTCACAGTCTGCCCTGAGAGACTAGTGGGTGAGCTGAGCTACTGTGCACTCTTTCGAGAGAATGCTCTGTGGCCTCTATGGTCCTGTGTGGTGCTGTGACCAGTCTCCGCTCCATTTCTAACAGTTCATTTTCTCCACGCTCTTTCCCAGATGTAGACTAAACCCAATTTCTTTTCATCCTGTTTTTCTAAGATGCTGTTCCAGGAAGCCCTCTTTTTTCTGTTATTACACTGTAGCACTACTACTCCCGGCTCCTGTGAGTTCCCCGGGGACAGCAGGCTCCCTGCAGCTCTTCTTATAGTGTCTCTATCTGGGGTCCTCTGCAGGGCTTAGAACGGCGCCGGGCGCCAGATTTCTTCTGGCAAGTGTTTGTGCAATTCCCCTGGAAATGAGAGTTGCTGTCTGAGGTCAACAGGTAAGGCAAGGTCCCCAGGCATTAAACTGGTTCTTGTTAGTCATGTCAGGGAGAACTGCTACCTGTACGGCTGGAAAATCTGACCTAGGTGATGTACGAACTGGCTGGACTTGAACGGCCTGGAGATGGTTCCCTGAGCTTAGCAAGGTCCTATCGGTAGGCACGGGCATCTCATGCACAGGAACGGCGATACCCGTCCCAGCTGGACGCTCTGAAAAGGAATGCCATGCACAAGGAGAATGGAGGAGTGGAGTTGGACATTTAAAACCAGAGTGGCCAATAAGGTCCAATGAGATCATCTTAACCCCGGCCATGCTTAGAAATCATGTAGATGGAGAGGTGGGGACTTTTAAAACTACAGGTAAGAGCTCCTATGTGCTGCTGGGTCCAGGAATAATAATAACAATAACAATAACAATAATAATAATAATAACAATAATAATAATAATATTATTATTATTATTATTAGTAGTAGTAGTAGTAATAGCAGTAGTAGTAACAACAACAACATAACAACAACAACAACAATAATAAATCACCACCACCACAACCATCATCATCATTTTGAGACAGGGTCTCACTATGTAGCCCTTGCTTAGTTGGAACTTGCTATGAAGACCCAGATGGGCCTCAGAAAACAGCCTGTCTCCGCCACTTAAGTGCTTGTTTTAAAGTCCCGTGCCACCATGCCCAGTGTGTCTTTTTAACCTTTCCCCATGATTTTGCTCTGCAGCCAAAACTGAGAACTATTAAACTAAGATTAAACAAAAACTCCAACTGGACTGCTGAGAAATAAGACTTTACATGTCCTCGGTCTCGACTTATCTACTCGGCTGTGTGTGGATTCTTAGAAACAATGGGCAGTTATTAACAGGCCCGGACCACCAACGGTAGAAGTCCACAGCGAACATTACATGTTACCCCGGTAATATTCAAACAGGACAGTGGGGATTATGAACCCCGCCCCCACTGAATTCTGGCCCTGTAGCCTAGATGCTCCATATACCCAGTGGTCATTAACTCATTTAAAATGGTCATCGATACCAACAAAACGTGAGCCTCACTTTAGGACTTGGCCAGGTTAATGACGACTAAAGGGCAGCGAGTGACAGAAATCCTAGTGTTCTAGAAAATAAAACACATTCATTCAATGCATTAATTCTAATTAAGTGGGCTCCACCCAGGGGTTTACTATGTAGACAATCTTCATATCTAAGGCAAATTATATTGAAAACTAAGTAACGCAAAAAGAAAACTGTATTTTATAGTATTCTCAACTTTAGGAACATCGGAAACAAAGTATTAAATTAAAAAGGAATGAAACTAGGGCCAGGACTGCTTTACAGAGCTCCTTTTCTCTAACTCCTCTGTGATAGTTCTTCCTGGCTTTTGAAATTTTACTAAAATGATATTTGAAAGTTTTGTTCACAGATATCTATACTATTCTGGCAAGCAAATCCTTTTTTTCTTGGGGGGGGGCAGGTATTCAAAGCAGGGTTTCTGACTGTTTTAAAACTCACTTTGTAGACCAGGCTGGCCTCAAATTCACATAGGTCCACCTGCCTCTGCCTTCCGAGTGCTGGGACTAAATGTGCGTAGCACTATGGCTGGCTGCAAATTCATCTTTTATTATCTTTTATAGCTGATTTTAGAAAACACACTTCTAAACAGTACAGCAGACTAAACAGCTAGCCTTTAATGCCTACATTTTAGCATTCTGACTGGATTATAAAGACCATTTAGTGTCTCTGTCAAGAAGGAGTAGAATCAATTCCTGATTCACAGTGGAGGCCATGCAAGCCTTTAAGGGTATCCCCAAAGTATAACTCTTTACCTACTGGTGAACTGATAGGCACAAGCAGAGACCTGCCATTCTGGGTACAGATTGGTTTGAGGAAGAGGCAGTGGAGATTCTATTTTTGGCAGATGTCCTTTTTGGGAGAAAGTGTGTGGCTTCGCTGGAGGAGCGGGACGGATCTTGTTGGAATCCTGCCCCCCATAGAGGCATGCAGTCAGAAACACGCAGAAACCAAGAAAGCCTGGAACCCCGCGACACAGGTCAGAGCAGCAGCTCGATGGTTCCTAGCACCGTAGCGATACTTCCCCGGGAGCAGTTTTAAAAGGCTGCTAAGAATGTAGCTAAAGTGGGCATTCACTCAGAAATGACAATCCTGAAAGAGTGGATTAAGAATCAAACTCTCTTTCACCACAAACCCCACCCACCTTTAATTATATACCCTCCCATGACTTGACCCAGAATTCCCAGGCTGGCAGGCTGCAGTAACTAAAGCTGGGTTAAAGTGTGCCCTGCACATGCTCCTCCCAGAGAAGCTATGGCCCTCGTCCCCTCCCCAGACCTTGGAAGTCTTGACTACAGCTGAACCCTGACCACCTTCTGCTTGCCTAACACGGTCTCCATAGCTGATCATTCACATTTCTGCCAGGCATATCTTGGCTTCCCAAACTGAGGGAAAGTTACTCATGGTCCGTCTGTCTGTCTGTTGCACTTTGTATACAGTTGGCATTTAATGTCCAGCTATTCGTCAACATGCATGCCTGGGGGCAGCCCGAACTATAAACATTTTTACGGAAGCATGAACGCCTCTCCTGCTCAGGAAGACACAGTGATAGCTTTCCATTCCTGGGGACATCATGAAGTCAAGTCATTTGTGTTTCTTGAAAATTGCCAACCGCCAGCCCTTAGCCTGACATCAGTTATATGTTTCAAGCGTCAGTCAGAGGACAAGTGTCAAACGAAGCCAGTGTCTTTTCCCAGAACACTTTTTGCAGTTCACTAATAACCATTCGGGAAGATCCATCCGAGAGAACAGAATTTTCACGTACGCATCAACTAAAGGGCTGCTGAAGCAGAAGGCGGAGTTAAATCTTTAAAGATTTTTCCTTCGTAGCAGGTCTTCTCATTAACAAATCATTAACAAATGATCATTAACAAATGATCAAACGACCTAGGGCTACAATGTCAACCTTGCGAGGGGCAGTTATCATTTAAAATAAAACAGAAAAACAAAGGCGTATTTTTATTTCATGTGTCTGAGTTTTGCTTACATGTATGCATGTGTACCATGCATGTGCCAGGTATAGAGGTCAGAAGAGGATTTGGATCCCCGAGAATTGGAGTCACAGATGGTTATGAGCCATCATGTGGGTGCTGGAAACTGAACTCAGGTCCTCTGCAAGAACAGAGGACCACTGAGCCATCTCTCTCTCTCTCTCTCTAGTCCTGTTTTGGTTGTGAGATGTAGCCTTGAACTGTAGAAACATCTCTCCAGCTTAATTAGCTTAAAAAAAAAAAAGTCTCACTTTTTACTTCTGGCCAGCCTGGTACTCACTATATAAACCAGGGTATCTCAAACTCAGAGACCACTTGTTTCAGCTCCCTGAGTGCTGGGATTAAAGATGTGGACCCAGTAGAACAATATGCCCAGCAGAAATATTTCTCTTTCTTTCTTTTCCAAGACAGAGTCTTATATACACAAGGCTAGCCCATTACTCCTTACATAGCCAAACTTCTGATCCTCTTGGAATCTGCCCAAAGTTGAGCCTCTACTCCTGGAGAATTGAAATTATAGGCACAAAGGGATCATCATACCTGGTTTCGCTATTAATTTTGAGAGTAAGATAAAAATATTGCACTGTTTTTATAAAAAAAAAGCCAATGCATAAAAATATTCACAAAGTTATGGATGGTCTGCAGATTAAGCTCTGATCGCAGGACTTGGGGTGCAGCTCTGTGGTAGAAAGCATCCCTAGCAAGGACTTGGCTTTATCTTAAGCATAGCTACAAACACCACTCCACTGTAAGTCCATTTATCCCAGTGAGCCCCTAAATCTGGAGTGTTTACTTGGTCATGGGGGTATATAATGGGTGGTAGCATAGATAATACATGTTTAAATATATCCAGAGGATGGCCCGCAGTTGCAAAGCCTTTTTTTTACACGCAGCTAGTTCCATAGAAAAATTCTGCTGGGAGGGGAACCTGGGAGAAGTTTTCTCATTGACACAGACACAGGACTCAGATAGCAGAGACAAAACCAAATTCCCAGGACAGCCAGAACCAGTCGATTCTCCCAACACCCAGGCTAGCAGAGCCTCCTTCCCCTACCCCCACCCCCAGGCCATTTAACCACAGCAGGGTTCTGCCTTATTTTGATGCTATTGTAGCATTTAAAAGGCAATATAAAAAGGCAAAACAGATACTAAGTGGTTGAGTACAAGGAAGAGAGGGACAGCTAACTAGAAACACAATTCTGTGACAGTCTCCCGTCCCACTCTTGTTTTGGCTGGATTTCTTCCTACAAACTTTCACAGCTGAGAGAAGGTCTTCAAGTTCATAAACTTTGAAAACAGACCCAAGAGAACCCAGATCGCAAGCACAGAGGCTCCTCTGAGTGTAAAGATGTATTTTCTAAAAACCATGTGGCAGGCAGTTAAGTTCTGTTTGTATTTGTGCAGCGATAGCTGGATATTTTTAGGGTATTTATAAGTCTGAGTCATTTGTCTAGAATTTTCTTCCCCTTTACAGAAGGAATAAAAGGGAAGAAGGGAAGGAAGGAAGAAAAGAAGAAAGAAAATCCACTCTTTAAATCAATATAACTCCACTGTTGTAAAGGAAAACAAAACTTACTTCTTAGAGTTTTATTGGTAACATCAGGGACTTCCTTCCTCTTAGCCAAGCCCAGCGGACACCTGGCCTTGGGGAAGGCTGAGCCAGGAGGATCATTAAAAGGCTGGCCTGATCCACATAGTGAGGGTTTGTCAGAGGAGCAGGGAGTGAACTTAGGACCCCTGGCCATTTTAACTGTATCAGGGAAGCAATACTTGTAGTTAGTACCAACTTCTGCTGTGTCTCCTCAAATCCTGGGAGAATGCTTATGGTCACTTAGGTGAGAGAATGCACAGGGGAATAGCATGATTCAGGATTTACATTTTGTCAGACGAGAAAGCATGTTTCTAAAGCACACACACGCCCATACCACACTCTTGTGCATAGCCAGCACGCGCAGGGGCACGACAGGAGAACGTAATGTTTCGTTTTTCTGAAGGGCTAACTTACAATTACCACTCCCAATGCCATTTTAAATGGAACGAGAGTATTCTGTGTGATGGAGTGGTTAAAAATAACAGTTTGTAGCCAGGCAGTGGTGGCACACACCTTTATTGGAAGCCCTTGGGAGGCAGAGGCAGGCAGATCTCTGTGAGTTCTAGGCCAGCCTGGTCTACAGAGCTGGTTCCAGGACAGCTGGGGGTCGGGGTGGGAAGCAGCAATAGTTTGTAAGGGACAAGTGATTTCATCATGAACTTACAGACAGGACACAGGACATTCTGTATTGAGACTTATTACTCATTTTTAACGAGCATGTCCCGACAGTTTATCAAACCTCCCCATTTACCTATAATATTTCTTTATCTTGATAAAAAATATCAGTTGGACAGGCATAATAATCTGTGTGAATGTGAGTGTATGAATTCACAAGGTAGAATTATGAAGATAGAAATTTGAGATTAACCCGGGTAGTGGTGGGTAGTGGTGGTACATGTCTTTCTTTAATCCCAGCACTCTGGAGGCAGAGGCAGGCAGACCTCTGAGCTCTAGGACAGCCAGGATTAAACAGAGAAATCCTGACTCAAGAACACAGAGAGAGGGAGAGCAGGAGAGAGAGAGAGGGAGAGCAGGAGAGAGAGAGAGAGGGAGAGCAGGAGAGAGAGAGGGAGAGGGGGAGAGGGAGGGAGAGAGAGGGGAAGAGGGAGGGAGAGAGAGGGGAAAAGGGAGGGAAGAGGAGAGAGAGAGGGAGAGGGAGAGGGAGAGGGAGAGGGAGAGGGAGAGGGAGAGGGAGAGGGAGAGGGAGAGGGAGAGGGAGAGGGAGAGGGAGAGGGAGAGGGAGAGGGAGAGGGAGAGGGAGAGGGAGAGTTTCCCCACTAAGATAGGGTTTCTCTATATAGCCCTGGCTGTCCTGGAAATCCCTTTGTAGAACAGGCTGTATTCAAGCTCAAACAGAGGTCTGCCTACCTCTGCCTCTCGAGTGCCTGGATTAAAGGCATGCACCACCACTACCACTACCACCACCACCACCACCACCACCACCACCATCCAGCAAGATGCTAAAGAACACTTTTGCTCCTGAGGACCTCCTTCGATTCCCAGCACATGAACATTTATAATACTAGGTCCAGGGGGATCTGATGCTCTCTTCTGACCTTTGCAGGAACCAGTCATTCCTGAACGGTATACATTCAGCAAAAACATTCACATATATAAAACTTAAGCAACAACAACAACAACACACCCACAAAGGTTACTCGCACAAGCTTTGCTTGGTGACTTTTCTGAACAAGTCCATTTCTGGAAGAATGAGGGTGGTGGCGGTGGCGGCGGCGGCGGCGGCGGCCCTCTTACAGTGCCCCCCCCCCTTCATTACAACCACAGGAAGGCACAAAGACAACTGTTTGCAGACAGAATCTGACTCAGCCTCCATGACTACCGATACTCTGAGACCCGCCAGACCCTGATGATGCTGCCTTTTTTTTTGTTTTGTTTTGTTTTAAGGATAAGGTTGTATGAACGAATGCCTTTTAGCAATGATATGTATTCTGCACTGTGTGAGCAGTTCTCCGGATTACAAGGTAGGCGTGGTAAGCCGCGCTGTCCTGTGACACTTCCGTGAACACAGTTTACAGATATTAAGAATGCTACTACTTTCCTGTATCAGGCTGGCCTAAATTTCCAGCCCATATATGCCAACATCCAATGTGGAGTAAACTCTTGACCTAATTATTTTCTTAATAAATCTTGGTTACAATACATATGTGGCATGAGTTATATAAAGGGCCTTTAAGGTAGCTCTGTGTGTGCTCTGACAGGGGTCAGACTAACTACCTGCTACTGAGAGGATTTTCTCCTTTCATTCCCAGCGGACAGACCTCGTGTGTATTAGCTGATTAATTAGGTTCATTGAGGGTCACGGGGGTCAATACACAAGTATGGAATGCCAGTGTGACCAGATACAGCCCTAAAACACACTGGGGCATCAAATAAAACTCCCCGGTCTCCATGCTCAGGAGGCCACAAAAATGACTCCAGGATACAGCAGAACATTCTTGACAAGAATGTGGCCTGTGACGGCATCTGTGTCTGCGGCACTGAAGATTCCTGTGACATTAACATCGGACATGATTTTTTTTATTAAAGGATGAAGAGGCAGATATGTAAGCCCACATCAATCTAATCCTGCTTCTTCTAAACTGACTCCTCTGTATATTTTAGTATCTAAATTCTAAAAGGCAAAACCACACAAACATTGGTTGTCGTGTGCATTTTTTTTTCTTTCACAATAAACTCTGTCCTATAGCACAGTTACTAAAAACCAATGATCATTCAAGTTAGAAAGAATAAACCCAGGAAGATACAGGACGGGTTTATGTTAGTCTACTTTCACGGCTGTTCCCTTCTGTGGGTGTTCTACTAATATCTATACCCCCGCCCCCAAAATTACCTCAATGAGCATCCTTCTCCCTAGGTAATGTTGGCTCACGGGAACCTCAGCATGAGGGAACGGAAGCCTGGGACTGTGCCCAAGTCGGGCACCGAGTGCTGTAGGAGACTTAGATCCCAAGAAGAGTCATTGTACTGAGCCTCTTAGGGAGATGCTACATCCTGAAATGTCCCAGGGTTATGGCTCAAGGACTAGCTTCAACTTAAAGAAAAACAGACGGGCAGGATTCTCAATGAGGATGAAAAGACAAGAAGGGTGTGTGCCTACCAACAGGAGAGAGGAGAAAAACCCTGTTGTCAGCTTTTGCTTATGGGTCGCTTTTCTCAAAAGCACGCCTTCCACTGCAGCACCTCTCTTGCTGTCCCCGTAGCAACCACTCCATAGCACGTGCTACTTACTGACCTAACACAGCTCCCTTGTCTGTTGCCCGTGGCCTGGTGGCCCCAGCAGGGAGGCGTTCTATCTGGTTGAACTCCCCAAACTATCCCCAGAGCCTGTGCGGACATGAAGTAGTAAGTCAAAGGTTATTTGCCACCTCAATAAGTCGATGAAGTGCCTACTACCCTCTCATAAAGGGTTAACCGAGAACACTTCCCTCTGGAAGTTTTAATTGGTCCTATACTGATAATTGTGTGTATAAACAACATAGGAGTTTTAAAGGCAGGTCTGTGTAAAAGGAGCAAATACATAACCAGAAGACGGACATGAAGCATCACACAATGGCTCAGAGGACATCTCCAGAGGACTTGCTTCCCTGAGGCCAAAGGAGCGAGGGAGGTAGCGGGGACCAGCATGGCTGCTTATGTATCTCGGTCTGGGTTTGCAGTCACTTCATTGTCATCCCAAAGCTTTCTCCATGACTCAAAACCAACCAACCAATCAATCAAACAAACAAACAAACAAAAGGCCTTTCTTCATTGAAAGACATTCTTTCTGCCTTTCCTCTTAGGGTTTCATGGCGGAAAATGTATCCCTCTGACCTCATGAATAGACGGATATCGCTATCCCGGGAATGGGTACACTCTTGCTCCATCTCACCGTGTTTGCTATGACAGAGAAAAACAGACCTTGCTGGAAGTTGGTGCCACACTTTGGGCTTCTTAGTCTTCAGAGCCTTGAGCTACAACAAACCCCCGTTCCTTTTACGTCTCCCCATGTCTTCATTCTCAGGTCCCTTGCCGGCGGGTGCAGGAGGGGTGTGGGGGTGGGGGTGAGGGCGCGGCACGTACCACCTACCTGTAATTTTACCCAGACTGGTTCTCTGGAAGTCAGAGTTCCTGAGCTCTTCAGTGCTTGCCGACTTCATGACGGAATTGATGGACGACAGGGTGCTGATGAGCTGCGAGTTGAGGGAGCCGATCTGTGAATGCGGCTCCCCAAAAGCCTCCGCCAGCTCACTGTAGTTCTCGGCCAGCAACGTCTGCTGCTCCGCCAGCAGCTTCTGCACGCGCTCGATGTAGTGATCCAAGCCGGTCAGCATTCCAGACGCAACCTGAGGCTGAGGAGGATCCTCCAGGGGATCCCCTACAGGCTCGTTCCCAACGCCCACGCTCCTCCTGCTGCCCATCAGTCCCGCAGTCAACTGCGGAGGCCCGCACGCTATGGTCCTCATTTTGAGACCAACTAGATAGTTGTCCTGAATATTGATCTGTCCCACACCTGACTCTTTGGTCTTCACAGCACACTGCTTGTCAAACTCAGAACCGCCAGACAGCACGGTCCCGACGCCGACAGACCGAGTCTTAGCGGAGGGGTTGATGTCTCTGACACGCCCTTCTCCGATGGCCACCGTTCGCATCTCCACAGTCTGGGTGCTGGTCTGCTTGTCCAGAGTGCTGAGGAGAGTGTTGGTGCTGGACTCCACCAGGGTGGCCACCTCCGTGTTGGTGCACTGGTCCACCCGCTCCAGATTCGTGCTGGTGTGCTGGTCTGTGGTGTGGGGCGCCGCCATGACAGCAGCTTCCTCCTGGCCCACAGCCTCCGTGTTGGTGCTTCGGGAGGTGCAGTCCTTGGGAAAGCAGACAATCACGTCAACGGAACAATCTCCACAGCCAATGGACCGCACGTCTTTGAGGTTCAAGTTTGTCTTAAGGAGTGTCAGGTCGCTCCCAGAAGCCTCTGTGTTGCTGCCTGTTTCACACACACTGACTTCCACACCCACGCTCCGGTCACAAGTCTCAACAGACCTGCCTACGCAGCGGTCATGCATCGCCACCCTCTCCTTCACGACCCACCAGTTCATAGGCAGCTCGGGCCCCGAGACTTGGTTCTTGAGGTCGGGATGGCAGGAGGTGCCTACGCTACTGGTTTGCACAGAGGTCCCGACACATGACTCCCTGGTGTCCACATGACTGCCCACCATTTGATCTCTGGTTGGCACCAGCGCCTCCACCAACTTGCTGAAGACAAGCGGCTGGGCCATTGTGGCCTTGTCAACTTTCTTCCTGAAGCCGGCAGCCTGTAGTTCTTGTTTGAGTTTAGTCATCTCCCGGTCATGGGTGGTTTCTTTGAGCTGCACTTCCAGCCGGTAAATCTTCTCCTTTAAGGCCTCGATGGTCTGCTGCTGCAGCTCGATCTCTTTGTCGGCCTCAGTAATAACCCCGAGCATGGCTTCTGTCACACTGATGCCAAAGTTCCTCGTCTCGGTGACCGTCCCTACGGCTGTATCCTTGCGGGGCCTGAAGTCTCTGTGGTACACAACAATGTCATTCATGTTCTCGTCACTCCCCACGGCCACAGACTTGCACTCCCGAGACGGGCACTGCCCATTCTCCCTGAGCTCGGACGCCGCTGCCTCGCAGCTGCTGTCCTGGATCTTCTGCTCTAGCGCCTGCATGTCGGCCGTGAGCTGCCGGAACTCCTGGATCCTCTGCGTGCTCTGCTGCACGCTCTCCATCTCTTCCTCCTCGTAGTCGATGTACAACTCCCCACCTCCCCGCCGGGCCCGGGAAAGCAGTTCCAGCTGGGAGGCGTTGCCCGCACTGTAGGATCGCTTCCTCACGCCGCACGCTTCGTTCTGGGCCGCAGCCCTCTGGCTTTTCAGCTGCGAGGCCAACTGCCTTTTCTCCTCTTGCAAGACGGAGATCTTAACCTGGAGCACGGGGATGGTCCTCACCTGCTCCTCCAGCTCCTTCAGGCGTTTTAAGGCGACGGCCATCTGCTCTCGGATGTGCTGCAGGTGCATGGGGCTCACGTTGGTTACCGGGGTGGAGATGCCTGAACTCAATGGGCTGTGTCGGACGGAGCTTCCCATGGAAGAAGTCGTCGGAGCTGCTGGGCCATAACTGCTATAATCCCCGTTGCCTTGGTAGCCATTCTGAAGCTGGTGCATTGCAGAACTGTGGTTACCAGACCCCATAAAGGACGGGAGGGAGCTCGTGGAGCCCAGGCCCCCAAAACTGGCCAGCCTGGGCCTTCTGAACTCACCCGGTGCCATCTGCATGGTGACTCTCTCCTGTTCGAGTCGTCTCCGGGTCTCCATCAACGTCTTGGTGACATGGAGGTTGTGCCTGGGGAGTTGTGGTGAGGGAGGGGGCAGCAGCTGTCGGGTTTCTGAGAGCGCAAAGGTGGGTGAGGTCTCGAGTGGGGCAGGTGGCCGTGGGATTGGGGTCGACGTAACGTGGCTTCTGGCTAGGAGGAAGCTGGGACACTGCTTGCTGTCATCGCTGTTGGAGGATGACAGGGACTCAGTGGAAGTCCACACACCTTGATGACCGGCTATGGCCCTGACCTCCGGACATGGCACAGACGGCTTTCGTCTCTTCTGGATGTTTAGCTTCTTGATAGTATTTCCCTTCTGTATGTCGTCCACGTATTTGACGAAATCTAAGTCGAGCTGAAAACCATAAGGGGTTTCCACAAAATACGGGTCTTTCTTCTCCTTCTTATGGTCTCCATTCAGAACTCCATCTGCTTTTTCTAAGAGAGAAAAGAAAAACGACAAGACGTGCATTTCACCTTTCAGTAAGAACACTTGTTTGCGAGTGCAGCAGAAGGCAGTCTGATTTAACAGTTGTCAGTCCTAGTTCCTGAACCTCACCCCTCCGAACGAAAATGGAGACACTGCCCATCACAATGATACAACGTCTGTAATCCTAGCTACTGTGGAGACTGAGGCGGGAGGATTCTATGTTCAAGGCCAGTCTGGGCAATTGAGAGAGATTTTAATTTCAACATATAGTAAACATGGCTGGATGAAGCTCTGTAGTGGAGCAATCTAGAGTGCTAACCACCCCCTATAAGAAAAAGGACAAGTTAAGTATTCATTCCATAACATTGCGAAACAGTGGTCTTGAGAGTTAAACACATATTATATTGATATTAAAAACCTGACAATATGGTCCCGGAGATTCACTTGTCCTCTACGGTCCTTTGAAGGAAAAGAGAGGAGTTATGTCCTATCTAACAAAGTGTCTACTAAGTCACAAGATGCGCTAAGTCCCAGCAGAGTGGGTCCCAGCAGAAGCACGCAGATGTCGGGGTATATGTGTATGTGTGTGTGTGTGTGTGTTCACTGTTCTGAGGGTTTGGTAGTCTGTCTTGCCAGTGGCCAAGAGCCACCCGGTGTCTAACTAGCTCCACATGATTCCATCTTGCTCTGATTCCTTCTTGCTTCCAAGCTGGGGGTAGGGTGGGGGGTGGGGAGGAGACCCAGGACAGGAAGTGGATTTTCTAGTCCCCTATGTGCAAGAACACAGTCGCAGGACAAACTTTCACCTACTGCTTAGTTTCTCTTCCTACTTAAAACCCTCCCCCAACTGGAGGAAAGTTTTCTCCACTCTGCCCCAAGTTTTGCTTTTAGATACAACATTTACTAACTAACTCACAGATACCTGGTTTTGAAATCATTAGCGACCCAGACTCTCTAAATGGAAGGAAGGGCAAACCAAATTCCAACTCCAGGATCCTGTGGTATTTAGCAAACGCTACTTTCTGGCTAAACCAAACATTGCAAAAAAAAAAAAAAAAAAAAAAAAAAAAAAAAAAGGAAACGCAGGAACCTTTCAAAGCCCTGAACTTGCTGCCGATCAGAGCCAAGCATTTCAAATTTAAAAGCAAGGTCGTTTTGTTTGTTTAAACGGCAGGATTAGGTCATATGTTTTCCTACAGCCACACTGAGAAGGCTTGCATTTTGGTCTTATGGAAAGGACCAAAAGCTAGGAGTGAAAATGAGAGCCATTTGTCCCCTGCCCTGGTCCTGGTTATCCCTCCCTGCCTACAGGACTGTCCAGCCCGAGGGTGTGAAGCACACTTAGGCTGCTGTCTGCCTTCCCGAGCACCCAACACTGCTCCAGCATACAGCTGGTGCCAAATGCTTGGAACGCTCCGCTTTCACTCCCACATTTTTCTCTTTTAAAAACTCCAGAAAGTTTAAAAAGACCATCCAATAGGAATAAAAATGGGCACACATACATTGTATCTCAATTTCAAACAATACTGAGATAAGAGTACTTGGCTAGCCTGCGGTGTGAGTCTCAGGGTTCAACCATGACAAACCCAAATAACCCCCAAACCCAAACCACCACAGCCGCCATCGCCACAACAAAGCAGTATTAAAACCTCTTGGAGTAAACGTTAAGGAATTCTTTTTGAAATAAGCGCCCGAGCATGAGCAGATCCAGAGTTCCAGTGCCTGGAAATTTGAGCTCACGCTAACAGAATGTATCTTCCCCTCTCTCTCTCCAACTCCGCAGGACAGTGAACTAGCTCAAAATATGCAGCCGGACCTGTTTCCAGAACTGTCTGAAATTCCAGAGGAAGCAAGGAGAAAAGGACGGAGCCCACCATCTCACCGTGGAGGGTGGAGGGTGGAGGGTGGAGGGCGGGGGGTGGGGGTTGGCGGGGTGGGGCTGCAGATCGCGGTAAGGAGATGGGGGGTGGGGGGGGGGGAAAGCCTCAGGGTCCAGCGTGGAGGGAGCTGAAGTCATCTGCAGGTCGCCCAAACCCCCTAATCACTCGGTCCAGTTCCCTCAGCTTCCCAGGGCCAAAACCCGAAGGCGGCCCCCTCCCCAGCTCACCTACCGCAGGCCCGCAACAGGCCAGTCTCCGGCCGCCGCACCCGCCGCACCCGGGGCCCGGATTCCGCTCCTCTCCACTTAAGGGAACGCCTGTCAACTGGCGCGCACACCTCCCAGGCCCGCAGGGACACCATAGGCCCAGCCTGCACCAATGAGGGCTCCCCGCGTCCCGCCGCCGTCACCCCGCGGAGCACACTCAGCGGTCCGGCACCCCCCCCCCCCAACGGGAGTCTTAATGAAAACAGGAAGCCGCCTTCTTCGGAAAACCTGTGCTTTTCGGTGCGACTTTGCCAGAAGCCCAAATAAAGCCGGCAATGTGAGCCTCGCCGCCCCGCCGAGGGCTCAGGCTGCCCCCGGGGGCCAGACACTTCATCAAAGAGTCTGTGTTCTGGAGGCTGGCCCAGCAAACTCAGCCCGGGTCACCTGAGGAAGGGCAGGGCCACAATTGGCCACTGTTCCCGAGCGCTGAAGGGCACTTCTCAGCCTAGCTCTCCGACAGGTGACCGGTAACCAATAGTTTCCCTCCGATGGCTGAGCCCTTGTCGTGGATCTTACAGAAAATGAACGAACCAGGCCCTTTATCCAACGCAAAGGAAGCGGAGCGGGCTTGCAAGAGGATCACAGGGACTTTACAAAGAAAAAGGCGATCGTGCCTGCGCCGGTGGCAGCTGGCAGGACGCCTCCGTTTTGCTGGACAATATTCCCACTGCATCGTTCTCAGTAGTAAAGGTGGGTGGATTTGTGGGGTGTCAATGCAGTCCTGCCGCCAGTATACTTTTCAGCAAAACCTAACTGTCCTATATTTAGCTACTTCCCAGGCTCAGCATGTAGATAACCAAAGGTCCGGGTCATTCTGAATTATCCCCAAGTGACACTTTGGACTTCTCCCCCTAGAGATCAGGGACAGTTAGAATTTAACCATGGCAGACTTCTTTTTCCAATCACCGCTGAATCCCGAAGAATAGAAAGGGACCCTAAAGTCTATATTTCTTTCTCTAGCAACAAAAGGAAAAAAAAAAAAAAAAAAAAAAAAAACAACCACAAACCAGATAGACAAATACCCATCCCCACCCCCAAACAAACAAACACGACTATTCTCAAACTGTCACCTGTACAATTATCCTGGGTACCAAGTATTCCGTTACACTGGAATATTTTTATTTAATTTTATTAAATAAATTTAATAAATGATTAAAATTAATTAATCGAATTTAATTAATAAATTTAATTTTATTATTTTTGTATAGTTTTATTTAATATTTTTATTTTAATCTCACGTAAATATTTTTATTTAATTTAATTACTTCCCCCAGTCCCCCTTTAAAGACAGTCTCATTAGATAGTCCTGGCTGCCTTGGAACTAGCTCTGTAGCCCAGGCTAGCCTCCACTTCAGAGATCCCCAGCTTCTGCTTCCAGAATGTTTGGAAAAGAGGGGTGGCCACCACATCCGGGACACAATCTCACTTTTTTTTTTAAAATCTCCCGATCTCCGGTGTATCCTTACACAAGCACCTGCCAACACACCCATGCCTTTTATGGGGCCCATATTTATTTTCAAAAATTTTTTTACAAGTACATCTTCTTACCTGTTTTTAATACTATGACCATCCTCAGAGCAATAGATTAAGATTTCAAAAAATGTCCTCACTGACTCACAGGCCAGTTAACAAGGTGTTAGAAAGAAAGCAGATGTTTAAAACTCCTTTAACAGTTATTTTTAGGGTATGGAACTAAAGGGTGATATATATTTTGTTCTGTATAATTTTTTATGCCACGTGGATGTATCTTTTTTTTTTTTTTTTTAATTACCACAGAAGCCACTGTCCGTATAGGAATGTACTGCAGTAAAAATCTAAGCACACCCAAGCAGGCAGGCGCGAAGGTGGCCAGGGAAGATAGTTACTATTCCTCTTCCACTATAGAATCAGCTTATTTTACACGAGTAACCCATAAAGCCAGCATCTCCCCCAATCTCCTTGTACTGTTAGCGTGGCCACAGCAGAGGGTTCATGAAACTGCCCCTACCCCTACTTCGACCCCAACCTGATCCTCTCTCCAGAGACCTAGAAATAATCTTTTGATTTCCCCCCCCCCCCCATGTAGATGTGCTGCTAGGGTCAATAGCTGTCAACCTGGACTTGAGTCTACAGGAGGGGACTTTGTGCTAGAAGGTATCCGGATCTTGAGCAGCTCTGTGAATGAAAGCGAGTATTAAAACGCTTAAAGACCCCACATCTCTGTACTTACTTCATAAGAAAAGTGACCTTGAGTTCTCAGAGATGCAGAAGCGTCTATCCTGGGCTATCTTCTCACCCCTACCCCCACATTGGGGGCTGTACCATAAAAGGGAGAAAATGCTAAGTAACCAAACTCAGGCTTTTATTAAAATTGGTAAATTTAAGAGTAATGAAGTATAAAAAGAATGGGTTTTTAAGAAGAAAAAAAAAAAAGCATACCTGAGTTAAGACCCTTTTAGAATAACAGAAATATGTCCAATCTCACACAGCCAAAACTTCTCTGGCCGTGTGGAATTCAGAAAGCAACAGCTTCCAACAGGTCTGCAACTGGAGAGCTGCCCAGGTGTTTACGAGAACCTTCTGAATGCTTGGGCGAGCAGTGCTGGAGCCTGACTGCCCCTAGCAGCCCTCTGTCTCCGTTATATAACTTTTAATGAAAAAATTTTATTGGGTGTAGAAAAATGATCCTATTCTGTTGAAAGAGTAGGAGGAAAAATTCATAAGAAGTCAAATGAGGTGGGGAGAAGTGAAATGTCCAACACGGCACAGGCTGAAGTTAGTTACAAAGGTATGCACTCAATACCCAGAGGACAGTCCGTGAACAAGTGGCCGAAACAGCACGGGGTGCTCAAAAAGTCCATCTGGGCCGGGCGGTGGTGGCAGCTGCGTACGCCTTGAATCCCAGCACTTGGGAGGCAGAGGCAGCCGGATTTCTGAGTTCGAGGCCAGCCTGGTCTACCGAGTGAGTTCCAGGACAGCCAGAGCTACACAAAGAAACCCTGTCTTGAAAAACCAAAAAAAAAAAAAAAAAAAAAAAAAAAAAAAAAGTCCATCTGAAGACCAGGGAAGTGGTGATCGTAAGAATACCCAGGGAAGCAGGGCAGGACTGCCTTGGCAGAGGCTGGGAATGTGGAAAGCGGAGGAGCCTGTGTCTGTGGGGGCAGGGCAGGTGAGACGAGACTCACCTGCTACCGAAGAGGCCCTGGTCTTGGGACCAAGCGCTGGACAATCTACCCCTTGTAGTATTTAGCCAACAACCAGGGGATATAGGCTAACTAAGGCCATAGCAATTACATCCGTAAGGACTGCACTGAGCTTGGCAAAGAGAGATTGAATTCAGAGCACCAATTAAAATGGTTTGGGGGGCTTTCTTTTCTTTCTTTTTTAAAAAGATTTTTATGTATTTATTTTATGTATCTGATGAGTACACTGCAGCTGTCTTCAGACACACCAGAAGAGGGTGTCAGATCCCATTACAGATGGTTATGAACCACCATGTGGTTGCTGGGAGTTGAACTCAGGGCCTCTGGAAGAGCAAGCAGTCAGTGCTCTTAACCACTGAGCCATCTCTCTCCAGCCCCTTTCTTTTCTTTTTAAAAACAGTCTTATCGTGTATCTCTCTGGCTGACCTGGAATTGGTGGCACAAGCCAGGCTACCCTTGAACGCAGACAGATGTGTCTTCCTCCCGAGTGCTGGGTTTAAAGGCGTGTGCTATCCCGAGGGACTGCAATGGACAAGTCTTACTAGCCACTGGGAAGTGTAGAACAAAGATGATAGGTATTCGAGTGTTCAACTTACAATCACTAGTGAGATGCATCAAAATCTACCCTCCATTTGTCTTTGCTGGTTAGCTCTCTCTCTCTCTGTTGTAGGAGTTAGGGATACAATATAAGGGAAAGAAACGAGATCTCCACTCTCACTTGGCCTAGTGTAGATGGTGCACACAGGAAGAAGAAACAGACATGGTGCACAGCAGGAGTGAAGGGTCCTCAGCAGCCTTGACAGCAGCCTGTCTGGACAAGGCTGCTTGCTGAACGTGGGTTGCAACGTGTCTTAGGCCAGCATCCTTCCAGAGCTGGCCTCACACCTAGAAATCAAAGGTCATAGAGTCTTTTTTCCTCCTCTCTGCACCCCCATCAGTCTGGTCTGAAATTAGGGCTAACCACAAAATTGCGTGACAGCCTCAATTAGAGAAGGCTCCCCAAGTCTGGGACAGATTCCCATGAGTTCAGAGGAAACAGGAATCATCACACCGATAAGGCTAGCCTTTATGTGTAAATTTACCTCCTGTAAAACTCCAAACCCTGTGAAAAAGACCCAACTGCGGCCTCAAAAGCAGCGCAGCATGTTCTGTGGCTCGCCTCCGTTCACCAGTGAGATACAGATACATCGGAAATCATCTCATCCAGGCGCAATGTGTTATTTACTCAATGATAACTTTATAAAATAGCAAGTGCCATTTTCTGTCAAAATGATACGCGATTTGGGAAGACCTAAAACTGACTCTGCTGACCAAGTGGTAGCCCAGACGGCAGTGGTTCTCAGTTCAGTTTTGTTCTCCACGGTGACATCTGGCAACATCCCAAGGCAGTAGAAAGTGCTACAGCAGGTGAGTCGCTTAAGTGGTGGCCCGAGGTGGCACTGCATGTCTGGCCTGCCCCCCTCTCCCAAGACAGCCTTTAGGCCCCAAATGCCAGTAGTGCCAAAGCCAAGAAATCCTTGCTGACGATGCCCAGCAGAGCAGAACATCTGCATACAGCAACATCTGGGCGGTTACCTTTCACCCCTCCGTTTCTCAGTGAGTTGGGGACAACACTCTGTGCCAGGGACAGGGGGACTTTTTTTTTTTTTTTTAAAGACAGAGTCTGCTATGTAAGCCTAGGGCATGGAGCTTGCTCTGTAGACCCCAGACTTAGTGATCCTCCTGCCTCTGCCCTGTGAGTGGTGGTACTAGAGACCTGCACCAGCATGCCTGGCTGTCCATCTTTTCAACCAGTGTATATTCATGGTCTAAGACAATGGGCTTTGTGGTGACATTCTCACACTTGGGCACCGCGTACTTCTGTCACACTCCCACACCCCGCTCCCTGACTCACTCCTCCTGTCTCCTACTCCCTCCCTTGTGCTCCCTTTTCTAAAGAGTTCCTGTTTTACTGGATTCAGTACATGACAGAAAGCACGCAGTATTTATCTTTCTGAGAAAATGCCACCTTCGAGTAAGAAACACTCATTATTTTCCCAGACTTCTGCCATAATGAGCTATTCTTTATTACGAGCCAGAAAGCACGAGACATTTCCAAACTAATGTGCCTTGGACTCTTAAATGGACAAGGCTCTGATATTATAACTCTATTAGTCAGGGCACAATGGCTTCATTGTTCTGCTGCACGCTCTAAGCCCAATTACTGAGCGAGCCATGAAGAATAATTACCCCTGTATGCCACAGCCTCACACACGATTAACATGTTTATACCCAACAGACTGCTGAGGCTAAAGGGTTAATTCCCACTAACACACTCTCCCCTCTCACAGGAGGCACGGGAACCTGGCTTAAGGGCGGAATCAGTCTCATAGATGTGTGGCATTGCCACAGATTCCCACAATGACAAGTGGCCGAGTGTGGTGTGCCACCGCTGTTACCTCCTCATCACGGAGGGCCCCCGGCTATGGCTGGGAAGCAGGAAAGAAAGCTGAGAGGATAAAGTGGAAGCGTGAAGCTCTCGAAGTGAACACTTCAGCATTCGGAGGCATCAGAGGTGGCAAGACAGCTCCTCCAGGAAAGGACAGTGGTCCAGAGAAAGCAGGAACTGGCACTGGACCGTGCCCTTCAGAACAGGTCTAGCAGGAAGCGCTCCTGCCGACAACTGAGCAGTAGTAAGCTTTCACATCCAAGCACCCCCCCCCTCCCCCCAGTACCAATCTACACCATTCATTATATGGAAAACCACAAGAGAGATGCCAGTAACATTAGTATTCTGTATTCTGCTGTAAAAGAGTGTGTGGTGGCAGGTGAGGCACAGTGCCTTGGATTTATCAAACAGTTACTTTGTTTTACTGACTGACTTATTTTGCTTCTCGAGACAGACTTGAGATGTTGTATCCCAGCTTGGCCTCAAACTCCAGATGTGCCTCAGCTGCACAAGTTCTAGGCAGAGTAAGCTGCGTTCAAACCTGCTCTTTTTCCTGCCCAGCTAAAACCCATTCATTTATCCAGCCACGCCAAAGAGTGCTTAGGCTCTGTTTGAAGAAAGCTGGACTTCTTTCCCCAGGGAGAGTATGTATACGACCTGTCTTAATCTTGCCCCTACCTCCCTACTGCTATTCCAAACACTGCATGCAAATAAGGAGAGTGAAAGGGTATTTCAAAAGCCTTTAAGAACCAGACTTCCGGACACCATCTATAACCTAACAACAGCCTCACAGCTTGCTTTGTCTATGTGGCGGCCAGACAGTATGGTGCTTCTTTCTTTAAATCTTTAGATTTCATGGCCACGTTAGGAAGCGGTGTCACGGTTGTCAACCTGCACACGATCCTTACACAAGCCTTCCTTCCAATACTAGCTCCACATCGCACTCTATGGGGATTGGGGGTGGGAGGGGCGGGCGTTCCTTACTTTAAGAGGAAGGCAGATTTAGCTTTTCACTTAGTAACTATTTACGAAGACGCCAACATGTGCCAAGTTGCTTGGAACAGGCCACGGGAGTAAGCCTGCGCAGATGGAACTTATAATCTACAGGAGTCAGACAAATGCTTGTACAGGTTCGTGACTGCCTCAGTCACTGCTGTGGAGGTGGCCTCACATGGGCAGGGCAGGGAGTGATCTTTGGGATCTGCACTTGAGAGGAAGGTCCACCGGACAGCCTGTAGGGTGTGTGGGGGAGGGGACGAGAAACAGTCTAGCAGACGCCGGGTATAGGGTAAGACCAGTTTTGTATCCTGAAATGCATCTTGAAGCTATTGGGTGTTTTAAACAAGGGAGTGAAACGGTCCGTTCACATTTTAATAAGATTTCTCTGGCTAGTGGAAGGATTATGTATTAAAATTCCCTTCTATAACTTCTGGTAGGCTTCCAAGGATTGCTATAACAAATTTTCTCTTCAGACTCACAAGTGAGTATTGTCTGCTTACCAAGAGACGTGATAAGTGGCCAGACATTAAATTACCCAAACGTACACCTTCTGTCTTTGGGCAGTCTGACTGGCTTGCGCCTTGGTGCCCACCTCTCCACCTCTCCACCCTGTATTTAGGAGGAAACTGAGAAGTCCTGACAAATGTCTGCCTCTGTGAGCTGAGCTGGAGACCAGCCCCGGGGACCAAGGCTGTGGCAAGCTCTATCTGCTGCCCGGTTCTGCAGCTAAAAAGGAAAATATTTTTCTTTAAGCCAGTGACTCACTGTGGAGAAAAATGGTGGGGGAGGGGCTTCCTCTTCTGGAGGTCATTAAACAACAGTCAATCTAATCTGTGAAGGACAGAGGTGGCCTGAGTAATGGCAGGAAGCAGGCAAAGGACATTGAGGGAATCCGAGCTCTGATTTAGCACGCGGGAGAGGAGGAATTCGGACTTGCTCCACACTCTGAGATTCCAGGAGAGAAACGGCAAGGATTTAAAGTGTCAACCACAAGGCTGACCTGGCAGCCAGCCTGAGTTTCTGTACTTTTAACTCTTCCTTAACTTTAATTTCCCTACCCACATCAGACTAGCTGCCTCACGGGGGTTGGGGTGGGGGACTCGACAACCTGGAGAGGGTGTAGGTGGACTTAAGCAACCCCCCTTCAAAAAAACAAAAAACAAAAATCAAAACCCATTTACCCACCAGATGGTCTTGCCCTTTGTCATGAATGCTTCTGTCTGCCTAGCTCTCCCTGTGCATGATGACACGGTATGAGGGAAGCATCTAGAACCCATGGCTAACCCGACTACCTGTCAATCATCGCTCTCAACTTCCAACACATTAGCTATTCCAAACCAGTGTTAGTGGTCTACTTGGCTCAGAAACTCTTCCGGAATCCTACTGTACTGGACACTTTGAGCTCAAAATAATATAATTAGTGATAATAACCAACTGATAAGCATCTCTGAGTCCATAATGCTAGAGTAGAGTGCCAGCTAATGACGGCGGTAAGGATTATGGGAACAGAAGATTACCGTAGAGCCACCACCACAGCAGCAGTTGGTAGAGTCAGAATTGGATGTGAGGGCCGGTGGATGGAATATTTCCCACCAAACATGAGGCTAGGGCTGCGCTCTCAGAAAACCTCATGACAGAACAGACTGTCAGGCATGAAGGGGAAGGTGAGAAGCCAACGGGGACCAACGCTGACGTCACGCCCCTGTGAGATGCCCTAAGATGGGTGAACAATCATGTTTGCCAAGTGAGGTGTGGCCGGAGTCTAGAAACATCTGTGGATCCTACCTGAGGGTCAATCTGCAGTGCAAAAGGACTTTCTTTAAGAATTCTCAAAAGGCACAAAGAAAGGACGCGTACCTGTTTCAGACCGACAAGGACTGAATCACTTAAATTTCAAATTCCTTCTTCCTCTTTTTCTTCCTTTCTGTTTCTAAGGCATGTGAATGCAGCCAGCGAGCCAGTCATCACGGGGCCAGGCCAAGCCCCTGATGATGCTTGCTTAAAAATTTTAGCAGTCAAAAAAAAAAAGATTTTCTTTTAGCAGTCAAGTCTGCTCTCTGGTGCTTATTTGAGGACTTTCCCCTTTCTTTGAGATGTTTTTGGACAACATACAGCATCTCTCCCAATTCTGCAGACTGACGTGTCTGGTGGGTCATTACAAAAATACCACCTTTCTGTGGTGTTAAGTCTCCCACAGCGTAGCCTCGACCCAGCACTCCCCGGTCTCTACCCACTCCCCTCAGCATAGCAAACACCATTCACATCTGTCTGTGGCTTCTCTCTCTGTCTAGCCACATTTCCCCAGTTTCTACCAACGGTGCACGAACATCAGCTGTGCTGCCCTGTGCCAAATGTCTGATCTTCCTCGATGCCCCACTTACAGTCTCCGCTGTTCTGTTCTGGGCACGGTAGGTCGCCTTGTTCCCACCGTGCTCCTAAAGCCTTTGTGGTATTCAATGACCCATGTTGTGGACAGAAGGCACATGGTTCACCCCCCACCCTCAACCGAAAATGTCTTAGGGAGGTGGGAACTGGTCAGATTAAAAAAAAAAAATCCTTCAGTGAGTGCCTAGCTGGCCTGGAGCTTACCGTACCATGTGCTTAGTATATGTTGGCATCAAAACCTCACGTCTGTGCACCTACTGATGAATAAGGGTGGCAGGGAGCAACATCAAATATTAAAAGCAGCTAAGCCGGGGCAGACCGCCCATGCTACTTGCAGGTTATTGGCAAGTTAGATTATCCTCCAACTGTATAATTAGGAAAATGGGTGCCTCCATCACTGCTGTGACAGTCAGCAGGGATGCTGCTGGGGCGGGGGTGGGGTTGGGGGTGGAGGTGGGGGGTGGTGTCTGTGCTGCTACCACTAGATCAGTACTATCCCTGACAACCCAGAAACTATGCAAAGCTCTGCCTCTAAATCTGTAAGGACCCCATGAAGTTGGGGCCAGAGGAATATGTGATGCTTGATTAAAATCAAGGGGATATGGGGGCTGGAGAGATGGCTCAGCAGCTAAGAGCACTGTCTGCTCTTCCAAAGGTCCAGAGTTCAATTTCCAGCAGTCACATGGTGGTTCACAGCCATCTGTAATGGGATCTGACACCCTCTTCTGGGGTGTCTGAAGACAGCAACAGTGTACATTAAATCAATCAATCGTCGTCGTCATCATCATCATCATCATCATCATCATCATCATCATCATCATCATCATCATCATCATCATCATCATCATGGGACTCTGCTAGCCTTTATCTTGAGTCCTGTGTCGGTGAGCCCTGATGCAGGGCATGCATGAGCACATGTATATATTGGAGTGGGGGCTGGGAGGTAAAGGGGTAAATGTGTCCAATTATGCACAGGAAGGAAGTAAAACAGAAGTGGACAGACGCCTTCACTTTTAAAAGCATACTAGGCCAAGGTAACCTATATTCTTCCCCTAGGGATGTGCAGTAACTAGAATGGCTGTCTCTGGGGACGTCCTCAGAGCAGAGGGCACCCGAACACTGCACAAAGGGTGCCCGAGAACCCGCCAGTACATTTCCATAGTGGTCATTCTAGTAGGGCCTTCCCCAGCTGGGGAAGAGGAACAGTTCTCGTTTTGTTGACCAAGAACATGGGCTGTATAAATGGGTCTTCATTCATGGTCAAGCGGCGGACAACAAGAACCCAGACACCAAAAACTGCAGTCATATTTTACGTGTAAAACGGGTCCACTATTATTCCACGATTTCTACGGCCGCTGCTTGACTGAATAGCTTGACCGAATTTTTGATACAAAAATTCCCTATCAGGGCATGATGCCAGTGTTTGAGTGAACGCAGGAATTAATTGCTGTGGCTTTCAGAGCAGGGGGAGCTCCAGCGGGGCCTGTGGCTTGCTCTGCAGGGCCTGTTCACCAGCACCGCTCCAGCTGCCTCCTGGCCAGCAAGAATGACCCACCCTGCAAACACCAAGCAATAGCAGCAAGGAGGAAGAAGTGGAAAGGACCAGCCACTGCTCCTGGGAACAAAATAGCCTATGTCTTATTAGGGGGCATGCTGGACCAGAGAGGTAGGTGCGTGGGGGAGGCGGGTACCATGCGGCTGGCACAACCGTCCTCTCATCCAGTGTTCAGAGGCAACAACAGATGCAACAACTCTTTATCAAGACTCTGAAGAGCTCTCACCAGCCGTCCCGAGCTGCTTGCTCTCTAATGTTCTCTGTCTGGTTAGAGAGCTGGTGTCGAGTGCAGCCTGGCCTCACCCCTCCCCATACCCCCACCCCACCCCGGAGGACAGCTGCTTCCCAATCCTTTCCCCCCAGGAATTCCATGCCAGGGCTCGAGAAAGGGCTCACTAGGTAAGAGCACTGGCTGTTCTTGTAGAGGATCCAGGTTCGATTCCCAGCACCCATTTTGCAGCTCGCAGCCATCTGTAACTCCAAATCTAGGGAATCCCATAGTACACAGACATACACGCATGCAAAATACCCATACTCATGCAAGAAAAAAGAAAAAAGAAAGAGAAACAAAACAACAACAACAACAACAACAACAACAAACCCAAACAAACCACAAGGAAACATTGGAACTGGGAGTGGCAGGGCACACCGTTAATCCCAGTACTCAGAGGCAAGGGCAGACAGATTTCTCAGTTCGAAGCCATCCTGGTCTAAGATATTAAATTCCAGGTCAGCAAGGGCTACATAGTGAAACCCCGCCCCCCAAAAAAATACACAAAAAGAATTCTGTGCAATGCTAAGTATAAATGGAAAACAGGCCAGGTGACAAGGACAATTCTGTGAAAACTAGACAAATATCCAAGCTCCAACTGATAGAGAGGGCACCAACTACACTTTTGGGAATGTTTAGGAGAACTTTTGTAGGAACCCCAGCCCCTAGAGAGCTGATACGGGACCCCAGCCCCTACAGAGCTGATATAGGAAACCAGAACCAGGTTTAATATACCTCGGGCAAACAGAAGAACGAGAGCTAAAGAGGCAGCTCATTGGTTAAGAGCACAGGTGTCTTACAGAGGCCCTGGGTTCATCTCTCAGCACGGACAGGGTAGCACACTGTAACTCTAGTTCCAGGGGATCTGATGCCCTCTTTTGGCCTCTGTGGCACCAGGCATGCACCTGGTACACAGAGACACAGCTAAAACACTCATACACATAAACAAACCTTTAAAAAGAAAAGAAAAACACCGAGAACAAATGTCTAAGGAGAGATTAACAACAACATAAGGAAAATCCTGGAATTTAAGTAAACCATGGACTCAGAGAGTCAAGCTTTAACATCTATGTGAATTAGTCAGTCACCAGAGAGCTACAATGACATCTTTGTGCGAACACCATGGGCTGAAGGGAAAGTTTTCACTGAGGCAAGTGCCGAGTTATTCTTTCCAGCCCGTAATAAAGGCAAATATTTTTCATAACACACAGAGGTCCACTTTACCCAGCAGGAACCGCCACCTACAGGCCACGTTCCCCTGTCTTTTTTGGGGCATTCCTACTCACCCACCCAGGGACACAAAAGCTGTCATTTTCAGCGAGGCAGGAAGCTAAGTCACAGCAAACTTCCCTCAGCATTAAAGGGACACCACACAGCACAGGCACAGGGCCCGGGAGCTGCTGCTGAGCATTTATTTATACCCATTTGGAATTTCCTGACGGACTAACAGCCAGCGGCGTCTGATTCCAAGACACCGAGCACTGTGAGACAGCAAAATCACCCATGAATGAAGCCCTGAGCCTCGGATCTTAACTGAAAAACAGGCCGGGGTGGGCCTTTCCCCCTCTCCCTCCCGACTCCTCCAATCACCCTCCCTCCCTGCAACACTGCCCTAGAAATGAGCTTGTTAACGCTAGGAAGAGAGAAAGGCAGCCAAGGATCTACTCTTCCCTCGTCCCCAACTCCCTAGCCAGAGGGAGAAGGGCTCCTTGGTATAATCTGTGCTGTCACTCAGATTATAACATGCCCAGCTGGAGACTCCCTGAGGGTATTCTTATTTAACGTAACATGGACTCGGAGGGCTGAAAACACGTGTAAACCACAGCCCATCTCCCACTCTGTCCGTCCGTAACACACAACTTAGACGGCATGACTCTCAAAGGCTGAGGATGAATTCCAGGACTTGTAGGTTTTGTGTGGTGTGATACTGGGCACACTTTGCTCCTGTTTTTAGAAATGAGTAAACTTGGGTCTCTTTAATGATGGAGCTCATCACTTTGAGGAAGGAGGAGGAGGAAGAGAAAGAAAGAAAGAAAGAAAGAAAGGAAGGAAGGAAGGAAGGAAGGAAGGAAGGAAGGAAGACAGGAAGGAAGGTAGAAAGGAAGAAAGAAGGAAAGAAAGAAAGAAAGGGAAAGAAAGAGAAAGAGAAAGAGAAAGAGAAAGAGAAAGAGAAAGAGAAAGAGAAAGAGAAAGAGAAAGAGAAAGAGAAAGAGAAAGAAAGCAGCCTTGACCAAAGCTTATAGGGTAGATATGGAAGATTTGCTGAATTACATCAGAGCACAAACAAGAGATGCCAGTCTCAAACAATAGCACAGAGATAGATGGCTGGTGATGGGCCTTGTAAGACCCAGACTAGGGGCAGCAGCAGAAGAGAGGTGAGGGTTTAGAATTCACATGTCCTGATGGGTTTCTCTGCTCCTCTCAGACACCCATGCCCGCCTGCACACTACCCATGCTGTCTGCACACTACCCATGTCGTCTGCACACTACCCATGCCGTCTGCACACTACCCATGCCCGTCTGCACACTACCCCAGTCATTTGCTTTCGGTCCAGCCTCCTTCTCCTTTTAGCAGAAACTGCACAGGGAGGTTTCTGTTTGTTCATCTTCCCAGCAGATGGTTTTCTGTGAGAAGCTAAACTTATTTCAACCAAAGCCATTGAATTCATCTCTGTCTCTGTCTCTGTCTCTGCCTCTGTGTCTCTCTCTCTCCCAAATTAACCTTTTGGTTCACAGAGAAATCGAGGCCAAGACCTCAGTGTCACAGATTTTGAAATATCAAGCCCCAATCATTCTAAGTTACTTTACTCAACAATACCACCATTTGGTAAGAGAATTGAATGGGGCCTCTTCACCCCACCTCCACCCCTCCACCCACCCCCCCGTTTTGGACTAAAAATAAAACTGACCCATTATTTACACATGCAAAGTGACCCATGTTAACTGTGGAGTTTGAGTTCTAGTGAGTTAGGGATCTATCATCATAAACAGTTTTTACAGTCCTAAATGCCTTAGCATTTGCTTTCTGTAAAAAAAAAGCTTCTAGTTTTTGAATAAAGTTCTGTACTATAGTCACATTATTTTAGTCAAAGTTGAGTCTGAATATCATAAAGCTGTTACTAAGAATTAAACTAAGGGACTGAGGAGGTGGGCCAGTGGTTAAAAGCATTGGCCGTACTCCTAAGTTTTGATTCCTGGCATGACACTGGGGCTCACGACTGTCCATAACTCCAGTTCCCAGGAGATCTGACACCCTCTCTGGCCATTTTGGGTATTTCACACACTTGGGTGAACACATGTGTAAGCAAACTACCTATAGACACAAAATAAAATAATTAAACTAAGGAAAACATCGCAACGTAGTATTTCCTGATCCTGTAAGAGCATTCTGCTACATTTTTACAAACATTATGTTCCGGTGACTTAGTATATAAATAAGGCAGTGGGTGCTAATTATTTGGCTTTTGTGTCCTGAACCTGAGATGCTGTACAGAGTCATCTACGAAGGTGAGTTCTGGCAGGTCAACAATTATTGTATGCAAATAAATGTCTAGTCTTTTGTCAGAGGAGGCCAGAAGTTAGGGAGGGAAACACCTGAAAAGCTGACTTCCACTCTCCTGGAAACCATCAGTCACAAAGGCTCCCGCCCAGGCAGGAGGAAAGGCCCATTTTCTTCATTCTCTTCAGACAGAGGAGGCAAGAAGGCAAAGAGCTGGGGGAGACTCTGAGGATTCTCTGAGGCTGCTTCTCTGACAGGCGGGGAGTGGCCAGAAAAAGCCACTATCAAGGAGACTCTGCAGTCTCCAGGCCTCTGTGGTGACCCAGCCACGGCTTTACCCCAGGCCAGGGCCTCGGAGCTCTGGGACTCCAGGTAAATGCCTGTGGCCCTCAGCACTGCCATTCGATGGCCTTATAGCAAGACTGTCCCCCGCAGTCTACCCTTCGCCAAGAGAGAGGAGAAAAGCCGAGTGCTAATGCGGATGCTGCGTCCTCGGTGGACACCCCAGGACGCTCGCTTGTCCCCTCCCACGTTGTAACCTACGGGGACACCCCAGGACGCTCGTCCCGTCCCACGTTGTTACCTCTGTCCCCATCTCTATTCCCTCGCTTAAGCGTTTCAGAGCCCTCGCAGCAGCCTTACCCTGCAGCAGGAACACACACCACACTAGGTGGCCTCCTCGCACCAGCCTGCCCACATGCTCCCCACCTTCACTGCCCCGCCCCCTGCCTACTGTCTTGTCATTCTTCCACTGTCCACCTATAGCAAGCACCAGCACCTATCCAACAAGCGCTTTCACCACGAATGATCTCATTTGTCTTCACAGCAACCCTGCAAAGCAGGTGTGGCCGCCTCTGCATTTCACAGATGCGCTTACGTCATGCGCATGCTCAGTTTCCTTCCCCTGCTGCCCTGGCAGGCACACGGCCTTGCACAGTCAGGCGCTCTCCGTCCCGCGGCTCCCGTGGAGGCAGACAGGGTCCGGGGAAGGCAGTTGGCATTTCTGAAGCAGGGGAAAAAGGTTGAGTACAGGCAGATTTTGGTAAAGAATTTTTCTTCCGACTTCAGGAAAAAAACCCTAATCGAATAGTCACATTATTAGGGTAAAACTAAATAGTAATCTCCCCACCCCCAGAATCTTTGTTCCTAAGAGTTAAATTGAGGGAAAGAGTCTGAATGTCATGTGTTGATTCTGTAAAAAACAAAACAAAACAAACATTCTACTAAATTTTACTTGTCAATATTGTGTTTGGGTGATGATATTATTGTAGGGTCTTGCATTTATTATTCCTTCCGAGAGTGAGGTTCATAGCTTATGTTTTTCCCCTGGAAAAGCTCACCTCATTTCCAAGGGCCAGCCAAACACCAGCCCTGGGAGCTGGAAGTGTAGCCCAGTGGAAAAGGTCTTGCCAAAATGCCCAAGAGCTCTAGGTTCAATCCTTGGCAATGAAAATAAACCCACCCACCCACCTCAACCCCCACGTCACGGCTAGTTTTCACATCCACTTGACACAAACAAGAGTCATCTGAGCAGAGGCAACCTCATCCATTATAGGTGGGGCCACCCCTGGGCTGGTGGTCCTGGGTTCTATAGGAAAGCAGGCTGAGGAAGCCACGGGGAGCAAGCCAGTAAGCAGCACCCCTCCATGGCCTCTGGATCAGGTCCTATCTTTGGGTTCCTGTCCTACTTGAGTTCCCGTCCTGGATTCCCTCAGCGATGGAATATTACCTGGAAGTGTAGGTAAAATGAACCCTTTCTCTCCAAGTTGTTTTTGGTCATGGTGTTTCGTTACAGCAACAGAAACTTAAGCAAGACCCTCCCTCACTGTCTCCCACTGCTGTCCAAGGCTGCTCCTCATCCTCTTTCCTAGCTGCCCGCTGGCTGCCACTATTGGCCTCAGAGCACCTTGTACCTGTTCACATCCGAGCACACCCCTTATATCCTCTCTCTATGAAATCCGAGAGCGCTGTCCTCTGTCTTGGACAGGGCCGTCTGTGTCTGAGGGCCTCCGGCATACAGGACAAGTTCAATCCCAGCCCCGCTCAGGGAGCAGGCCTCTTGTATTTGTCTCTTTTCAAGGTACTTGTGAACATGCCAGGGACTCAGCCCATGTCCTCATTTCACAGCCAGGCAGGACTCTGGGCACAGAGAAGTGCCAGTAACTGACTTCAGCTGTCATTCAAGGAGTGGCACGAATCTCAGAACCTCCCACAAGTTCTCAGCCCCCCGGACACCAACAAGCTGCCTCTGGCTCTTGTGAGAAGCTGATCTCCACACCCACCGTGAATCAGACCTGGGGCCTGGCACAGCCTGGGCATTGTCAAAAGCTCCTGAAATGATCCTGTCCTACAGCCGGGAGTGAGAACCACACAAAGTTCTTTCTGGCTTCTGAATTTGAGCTGAGTTAAGACACCCACAATTAGTTCAAGTACCTTCAGGGTCAAGTACCTGAACTGAAGGGAGAAAAGTGTGAAGAAAATTGGGGGACCCAGGGAGCCCCTGTTTATTTCTCTGGTGACTGTGTCCACTGGGACATCCATGTTCAATGTTGCCTATTTCCTGATTATTATTATTATTATCATTATTATTATTATTATTATTATTATTAGTAGTAGTAGTAGTATTGTACTTAAAGAAGCTAAAACAAACAAACAAAAAAGCCAAAGCAATTGTTATCTATATACAAAATGAAGCAATTTAAAATATCCTGGCAATGAACTCAAAGCAATGCATTGGTGAAACAGAACATCATCCCTTCCTGATATGGCCCAGGCAACGACACCTGATACTCCACTGTTCCAATGTCCTCCCCATTTCGATCATTTTCCTTTTCTTGTTCCCTGAGGGTTTACAAGTTCAGGCTGTCCTTGAACTATGTAGCTAAAGGTGACCTTTACCCTTTGACCTCGTTCCTGGGCACAGCACCCTGCCTGGCGCTGCTGGGCTGTACACCCTAGGCAGGCACGCCGCCATCTCACCTACAACCCAAGGCCTCCATTTTCTTTTACGGTGGCTTTCATCTTGCAAACCCATAACTCAAAATTTAAAAAGCTTTAATTTGTTGCATATTAATTTGGTCACCCTTCACATTTAAATTTAGCTATTTAGCTAACGAGGGCAGGACGATGGCTCCAGAGGCAGAGGCAGGAGGATCTCTGAGTTCGAGGCCAGCCTGGTGTATAGGGCAAGTTCCAGGACAGCCAGGGCTACAGAGAGAAACCCTGTCTAGAAAAACCAACACAGTGACAACAAAACCAACAAAGTAAACAAAAGCCAGAACAACAACCCCCCCCCTCCATTTGTAGAACCTTTCTACTGACCAATGTGCATCCTTAAAGAGGAGACAGGTCGAGAGAGCTCTCCTAGGGCGGAGGCTGTTCCTAGTGTATTGGAGATTTCCTCCTAATCCTTAAACTTTCAAATCCCTTCAGGCTGCTGATGGGGTGTGAGTGTGGATCTCTGGGTGTCTCTGGAGAAGTGTGGGTACAGTTCCCTCTCATAGCACTAATGCTCCTTCCCCACCTCCATCACCAACCAAGGGGGCCACAGGACACGCAGAGGCTATGAGGGCAAATCACCAAGGCTCGGCATCCCTGGTCCTTCTGTGGGGCGTACATCTGGGTCCACCCTGGGCGTTGGAAGAGGGCTCCTTTACACGCCTGGATTTAGCAAGGCCTGTTCATGAGACTTAATGGAAGGACAGGCTGTCCCAGGAGAGGCCACCCAGCATGCAATGGGAGAAGGGTGTGTCCTGGCAGCACAGGGGTGTGGTTCTGCTCAGGAGAGTGTCAGAGGAGGGGACACTATCTCGCTGTCCTATCTTAAAAAGAATGAGAAGCCTGTTTTTGCTACAGCCTGGAGCTGGAGTCACACTGCGTTTCCTTCCACAGGGCCTGCTGTCCCTTTGCCATCATTCTCACCAGATTAAAGGAAGAGATTTGGGTCTGTCTGGCCAAGATTTAAAACCAACATTTAGCTGTAGCTTTTCTTTTTACTTTGGTAGCACTGGGGATTGAACCTAGGGCCTTACAAGCAAACACTCCACCCCAGAGCCTTATCTCCAGCCCTCTGTTTTACATTTTACTTTGACACGGGGTCTCCTAAATTGTCCAGGATGGCCTTAAACTCCATTGGCAGCCTAGACAGGCCTTCAGTGTGCAATCCTCCTGCCCCGGTCTCCTTAGAGACTGGAATTACAGCCTGTGCCATCAGGTCTGGCTGAAACCAACATTTTAAAAATCAAATCAAATGGCAAAAATCACCTACGGGGCACAGACATAAATAAGGGAATTAAAACCTTAAATGTTCACAAGGACTCCCTTAAAGGCTGTGGTGAACAGTGGGAAGGCCGATTTACTTCCTTACATCTTAAAAAAGATGTACAGAGGTTATGCCAAGAAAGCAAAACCTTCTCGGCAGAAGTAGGGCTGACCACACTCCCAGAATCCCCAGCTCAGGCTCCACCCACAGTTCCAAGGAGTCCACCAAACCAGACAAAATTAGCTTGACTGAAAGAGTGTGTTGGTCCTCCGCCTCCACCCTCTGGCAAGCTTCTTAACAAGTAGCAAAAGGGGGAAAGGAGGTCACCCGGAGGCAAGGAACTTTCCACGAAGCCCCTAAGTGCGCCTCTAAGGGTAGCTATGCGCATTACCCTCTCCCGCTCACTACTCTGCATCCCGAGTCTCACTGATGATGTCACTGAAGCAAAGGATGGAGAGAAAGCAGACACTGCCCCCTGCACCAGAAGTGGAACAGGCAGAGTTAGCTAGCGCATGTGACACAGTCAGAACACCTGCTTGTTTTACCCAAGCGGACAGATGGAGTGTGAACTCGCAGGGCAAGGGACTCCGGAGGACGGGCTGGCAGGAAACATCCTAGGGCCGGACCGATCGATGTCAGACTGGCAAGCGCCAGGGCCCACGTCAGTCCCACGGTTCTGCCTTCTGCTGTGAAGCATGGGCCCAGTGTTAGAGCCAGCGCTCTGAAGATGTGACTGAACAGGAAATCTGCTGGCCCACAAAGCAGGGGAGACCAGGTCTACAGAGGCTATCTGTGTAGCCTCCTGTCTCAGGTGGGTGAGGCACAGGACGCTAACTCCTCATCGAAAGGAGGTGATGCAATCACTTGCTAGAGATGCCACACACTCTTGGGACTGAGAAGAGGAAAGAGGGAAAGGGCTAGAGGTGGCTCAGCGGTCAAGGGCTTTTGCTGCTCTTCCAGAGGACGGGAGTCTTTGTAACTAGCATTCCCAGCAGGCATTTCACAACCGCTTGTGACTCCAGCTGCGGGGGCCAACACCTTCTTCTCGATTCTGGACTCTATCTGTCTGCAGTCCCATCTACTTACCTATAGGCATATATAATCCAAACAAACAAACAAACAAACAAACAAACAAACAAACCAAACCAAACCGAACCAAGAAAAGAGATGATGAGAAATGATTTTAAAAAGGAAAGAGAGAATGGGGTTGGAGAGATGGCTCAGCCATTAAGAGCACTGACTGCCCTTCCGATGGTCCTGAGTTCAAATCCCAGCGACCACATGGTGGCTCACAACCATCTGTGATGAGATCTGACACCCTCTTCTGGTGTGTCTGAAGACAGCTACAATGTACTTACGCATAATAATAAATAAATCTTTGGGCTGGAGCTTAAATTCCCAGCAACCGACCACATGATGGCTCACAACCATCTGCACTGCTACAGTGAACTCATATACATAAAGTAAATGAGTAAATCTTTAAAGAAAAAAAAAAGGAAAAAAATTCCACCGGATCCATCGAATCCATCGATGAACATGAATGTAGAACAGTCACAGGATGAAGAGCCTGTATTCACAGACACAGGAAACGATTTCAGGCCCTGAGAACTGTATTTCGGGCAAAACCTCAGGCCAGGGAAAGTCACTGGGACAGAGAACAGTGGTCTGGCCTTTCACTCCCTCAAGTCCTGGGAAAACCCATGTGGTTCCCTCAGGCATCAGGTCTGATGGTGGTCTATGCCATATTTGGCCCCAAAGAAAGGTTCAGAGTTAAAAAAAAAAAATAGTTCTAAAGTTAATGGGGGGAAAAGTATTTGAAGAGGCAGAAGAGTAAAAAAAATCTTGCTAACCATCCCTCAAGGACAAAACCATAACCTAGTGAGAAAAGGGAAGACAGGGAGATGTCTTTCCAGGGCCCCGGGCTGGTTCATCACACGAACCAGCTGTGCCCCTGCCAAACGCGATTCTGAGCGGGCATTTTGAAGAGAGACGCCGAATGAATGAACCTTCTGAATTCAAGCATTTCTGCATTTTTCCATCACTCCGCCTACAAGTCCCTAAATGACACCCCAACTTAAACTCACCACCACTGGCAAGGTCTTCTTTCCCAAATGTTACAGTGTCCAGGGAATACCAAAGAATAATTCCACAGAGGAAAAGACCTGGGTGGGGCCTGAAATCCCTCTTAATAGAAGGTGGCTACTTTGGGATTCTTTATTTCTCGTTACTCTGAGGTGTTTGTGGGTTCCTGCTGCTATTTCCTGGTGTCCAGATAAAGTCCTAGCAGTGTCTACACAGGACAAATACCTATAGCTGCTGGTGTGGCTGCTGAGAGTGTGTGTGTGTGTGTGTGTGTGTGTGTGAGAAACATGGGCTCACTGTGGCCTCTTTGGGGACTAACAGAAATATCCAGCCCTAAAACTTATGACATACTAGGGACAGCACTCTCACACTGTCCCTGGGGCAGATTTGGAAGCTACACAGAGTCTGGTGCTAGTGGAAAAATCTGGGTGGCACGGGGCTTCGTGTTTTGCAACTTTTCCCTGTAAGCTACATTGTTGGAATCGTTTCACAGGCAAACCATCCCTCCTCCCCCACTGGCCTAGACTTCCAGGTCTCCACCCTGCAGTGTTGTAAACACAGTGTATCATCAGGTTGATTCAGCCCTGGCAGGCAGAGGACCAGAGAGGGTACATGCTACTCAGATCCGGCAGGTACTCTGCCAGGGCATGGGATGACAAACCAGCCTTTATCTTCACAGTTATCAGGGAGCAGCAAACAGGCCACGCCCCCTAAGTTTTCCTCAGTTGGAACACAGCCCCGTAGCCCATCAAAATACTGAAGGGGAGAGAGAGTCAGCTGTACCTTGGTAGGTGGCTGGACTTAGAGGAGGAGGTTGACTGATAATAGAAGAAGAAAATTTAAGAGCTGACAAACATCAGTAGAGTTACAAAGACATGAAGCACTAGGTTTGTGAGCCACTGGAAATGCCCAGTTTCTCTCCCTCCCCCCATTTCTAGCTTGAAGTGTTCGTCCCTTTTCTTGTAGGAGACTCTAACACACATCGGTGGCAGAGAAACCACATGCCTCACACTGACGGGCAGTGGATGTGAGAAAGGACTCGGGAGAGGGCAGGGGTGGGAAAAGCTTCAGTCAATGTTTTCACAAAATTATTTGCAAAGCTGATGGGGTTTATCGACTCAACCAAATGTTATGTGAATAAATCTAGAAGCCACGGGATTCACCTTTGGTTCTAAATAACAAGAACAAATAACAAGAACATCTGAATTTTTAAAATCCCTTTTCTCTTTTTTTTTTCCTTCTTTTTTTGGTGTATATGTGCTTGAGAGAGAGAGAGAGAGAGAGAGAGAGAGAGAGAGAGAGAGAGAGAGAGAGAACAGGTCAAGCAAGTATATTTAGCTCTCATTCTCTCCTCTGTCTCTGTCTCTGTCTCTGTCTCTGTCTCTCTCTGTATTCACTATGTAGCCGTGGATGTTCTGGAACTCACTATGTAGATCAGGCTGGCCTTGAACTCATACATATCCTCCTGCCTCTCCTCCCAGGTGCCAAGATTAAAGGCTGCACCACCCTGTCTGGCTCTCCTGTACCTTTTGACAGGGTCTCTCCCTCAACCCACTGAGTGGCTACACAGACTGGCCAGCACTCTTCGGAATCCACCGGCCTCTGCTCAACCGATGCTAAAGTTACCATATCTGCAACCACACCCGGCTTTTATGTGGGTGCTGGGGATCTGACCTTAGGTTTCTGCAGCAGGCTGTTGTCCCACTGAGACGTTTCTCTAGCCTCAAAAAGCACACTCGAAATGCAAAAAGATTACTTGCAGCGAGAAACCGTCTTCAATGACACGAAGTCACAGCATGCAAGGGAACGCAGCGCTTGTGACTTTTAATAGCAAATCACTTCTCCGAAGGCTTATTTCCAGCCCGGCTCCTTAAATAAAGGTTTACGTGGGGAAGTAATGAAGTCTACAGGTTCTGATCCAGGAGAAGGAGCTGCCAAGGACCATTCAAGTCTGGCTTCCCACCGGAAACAGAGCTGGGCTTCAGAAGTCTAAATGTCCAGCTAAGCTAAATCTTGCAACCGTCCCTTGGCAAAGCTTTCCTGTCTATAGCCTGTCTGCGTTGTCTCCTGATGGGGGAGGACTGAAGAATACTGCTTGGTTTGAGTCGCAGCTGTCACTGGTCCTCAGAACGGCTGGGATGAGGAATCTGGTCACCGTATTTTTAAAAATCCTCAAAATAGAAACGTAATTTTTAAGTGGGGAGACCGCTTGTCTAGAAAATTTCCTGCTGAGATCACTCATGCTTAGACACAAATGGGCAACATATATTTTTAAAATTTCCCGTTTTAATCTTTCTAATGAACCCTAGAGCCTCAATGTTAAACCCAATCTTGTCTTCTAAATACAGGGATATTTTGCATAAAGAATATGAAAATGAATGGGATAATGAACAGTTCACTCAGAATACAGTTCACAGAGATGCCAAGAGAGGGAGAGGGAGAGGGAGAGGGAGAGGGAGAGGGAGAGGGAGAGGGAGAGGGAGAGACAGAGACAGACATAGAGACAAAGGAGGAGGAAGAAGAAGAAGGAGGAGGAGGAGAAGGAGGAGGAGGAGGAGGAGGAGGAGGAGGAGGAGGAGGAGGAGGGAAGGAAAGAAGGAAAGAAGGAAAGAAGGAAAGAAGGAAAGAAAGAAAGAAAGAAGGAAGGAAGAAAGAGAATCTTATATTGTTTGGCCTGAGAATGTCTATAGCAGTTTGAATTGATCCTGTTATATCTGATTTTCAGATCCTCAATCAAGTATTTATTAGAAAAGTTTACCCAAGGCAATTTTAATAAAAATTTCCAGAAAAGAGAAAGAATTTCTTGCTTCCATGAATCTAAGACCTATGTTAATTTTGGTCATGTCAGATCAACTTAAACAGCTTTTGACAGGCAAGAAGTCCAAAGCAGAGGCTGGGCGCTTTGGTCAGCCCTTTCCTTCCCAGCCCATAGGAACCTCTCAGAGACTGCACAAAGGAGATGAACCGAAATTCTCTAGAACATAGGAAGAAGGCAAACTCTGGAAAAGGTGAGCTGTCCATGGATGGATGCCTCTAGCCCACTGGAGCCAGTTAAGAGCAGAAGTGCAAACGGTAAATGAATGGCACTACTCACCACCGGAAGTCCCAGAGCACGGAATTTCTGAACCCTGGTGGCAAGGGCTGTGCTGGCTTTGTGCCGGCGCTTACAGTCGCCACAGCAGAAATCTGCAGCCCAGAGTTTCTCTGCCTTGCCCTGGAACAGGAGCCCTTCTACTCTCCTTCCTACGCCCAAAGAGGCTGGTACTCACTGGAAAGAATCGTCAGTCCCAGCTTAGTTCAGCCCTAATCGCCTGCTTGAAATCTGATGCTTAACCCATTATGACTGGGCAAGCCTTGGAGAAAGAATGCTTGGAAGGTAATGCTGGCTACAGGTTAAGACCAAGCCTTGAGAGTTATTGCAGCAGGCAAGCCCTGAGCAGGGAGGATCTTTCCCAGCCTCTCCAGGGGTGGGGAACCAACTCTGGGGTTCTGCTAAGCTACCCTGGCAAGACGCCAAGACCCAGGGTCTTCTATTTGTAACTAGTGTTGGCATTGAAACAGTTAGAAAACCCAAAACTACTTGCCTTACAAAACCAAAACAGACAAACAACTGCCCTGTCAAAGACTATCGCTATAAGAAAAAGTATTATATTTATGACCTTCAGTGTGGAATGAGCCTTCAATAAAAATTAACATCTACGTTTTATTAAAAGGTGAATACACAATCTAGTTAAATCTAGTTAAATCCAGTACATGAACACAGCTAATGCTAGGAAGGAAGTGCATGGGGCCATAAAGAAATATAAGGTATTAAAGAGGCTAATTTAACTCAATAAAACAATGCATAATAATGTGCATTAAAAAGACATAAACACAACCTTCATTATTCCCATTAAGAAACTTAACGCACGATAAAGAAAAAAAAACTATTACCATAATTCCTATCTTAAAGGACATCTTGTTTTTAACTATTTAGCTTTTCAGGCATTAGTAAATTTGCTGAAATAAATAAAGAAATAATATATTTATTACTTATATACAAAATAATAAATACATTACAATGTTATGTTATGTTATGTGTGTGTGTGTGTGTGTGTGTGTGTGTGTGTGTGTCCCCACACATCTCTTGGTCTGTTCTGTCATGCCGTCTTATCAGATATTATATACACCGTCTGTGTCAACACAAGGCAGTCTTGCCTTAGCCAGTGTGAGCTTCACAGTTGTATTTTGCCATCTGAGAGGAGGGAGGAGAGGCCAGCAAGTGCAATAAAAGGGACCCTCTCCAGCTCCTACCTGTGTTTTTACGTTAAGAAATTCGGTTTTCCCCTCTGCTTTTTCTGACTGCCTGATGACAGTTCTTATGGGAAAATACAAAGTTCACAACTAACACCCTACTACAGACAGAATCAGGAGACCCTGGGAAGTCTCAGAGCATCTGAGCTCTGCTGGGGGGTCCAGGGTAACCAGTGGGGGGGGGGTTGGGACTCACCATCACGAACACGCTGCAGCTCAGCTGTGTCCTTTGTAAAGATGGTCTTGGAAAGCGCCACAGCGATTCCAGGCAGGCTGGTCAACGTGGAGTAGTGATTAAACTTGAAATTCCAGCTGCTAGGCTCGCAGTGGGCTCAGAGTCCTGTTTGAGAAATGCGCCTGCCCAGAAAAAATATTTACACAGCCCAGAGTGGGCCGTGGGTGCTGCAGCTAGCTGTGCCTGCTCTGCGGGAGTCTCGGGCTCTGTCTGCTTGACCCGGCCCTTATCAAGGCCCTTTGTACCTCATGAGATCAGCAGAGAGACAAACTCCACAGCCAAATCACCCAAGCCCTCTGACAGTTACTGAAGCCATTTACAAAAGCTGTACACTCTAGCTCCCGTTTCTGTGAAATTACTCCCAGGAAACCACGAAGAGGATTAAAAATGGCAAAGGAAGTTCAGTGCATCGCTATCTGCCACAAGGGAAGGCGTGGCTACTTTCACTCCAAACACCCCAACAGAAAAAGGAAGAGTAACCAAGTTGTTAGAAATATGGTGGGGAGAAGGGGGAGGGGGGGTGGGAGGGGGGAGGGGGGAGAGAAGGGGGAGAGGGAGAGGGGAAAGGGAGATCAGGAAGTTGTCGCAAAGATAAATTTGGAAGCTATTTTCCATGAAGGCTGAGCAGAATGCAGAAAGCATTAAAGCCAAGGGTGGTACACCAAAATGCACGAAAACGTACTGAAACCCTAGGTTTGTCTGATAAGGAAGGGAAAATGCAAAAATAAGACCTACTGTGTGCGGGGTGGGGGAGTAGCTGGAAGATACTTGAGTATCTTGAGTCCCAGCACTCAGATGACAGCTCACAACCAGCTCTAACTCCAGCACCAGGGGATCTGACTGATGCCCTCTTTTAGCCTTTGTGGGCACTGGGCACACAAGTGGTGCATGGGTATCTGTGCCAGCAAACACATCTACACGTAAAATAATAGCAGCTTTTAATTTCACTTTAAAAAATTAATTTGATAACATTCATAAATCTGGTGGGAAAATAGAAGTGGGGGTACTTAGAGGTTTTGGGTGTTTAGGGTTTTTTTTGGTTTTTGTTTGTTTGCTTTTTTTGGTTTGATTGTTTGTTTGTTTGTTTGTTTTTCAAGACTAGGATTTTTGGTATCCCTGGCTGTCCTGGAATTTGCTTTGTAGACCAGGCTGGCCTCAAACTCCAGATCTGCCCATCTCTGCCTCCCAGGTCCTCTGCAGGAGCAGCAGAAACTCTTCACCCTCTGAGAGTCTCTCCAGCCACAACCATTTGTAGTTTTTAATGCAATCAGTAATTAAGTGAACAGACATCATAAGTGAGCAGACATCTGAAGAAAGACACACTCATCTACAAGAGAGAGAAGCCATAAAGGAGGGAAGGAAACTATTAGCCAACAAGAAGATAGTAATGGCCAGAAAAGCCACTCAACTGTCCTTATCCATTTGCTCCACTTAACTGTTAGGAGGGCAAGCTTGCTCTAATGTCTCAGCACCTGGCAGGGTTCCTTCCACAGGGCACCCGAGCAGGGGCTCATGACAGGGACAACAACTGGCCTGTCCTCTGATGTCTGATTTGCACTCTGTGTCTTAATAAATGTTCTTCAGAACCACATGTTTAAGGGCACATGCCTATAACCCCAGCACTCAGGAGGAGGAAACAGGACGAGGTCAAGGCCAGCCTGGGAGACCCTGTCTCAAAAGAACCAGGAAACATTGTGAGACAAAGTTCCCAGCTTTCCTTATTGTTCCTGACACCTGTCTTGCGAAGAAGAGAGGACACGTGTTATTATCTTCACCTGACAAATCGGCCACTTGTTATTCGACTTCTGAAGGAGTCCTAAGCTCTAATTAAAGTTTCACAACATTAATTAGTGTTTAGAGAGGTATCAATCAGCGTGGCCAGTTTGCAACATGACTTGGGAACTTGGGCGAAGAGCAGGCGGGGGTCCCCGATCCGAGACCCTGAAGACATCCAGCTACTGTTCCCACCAGCGACCCATGCTTACTGCCTGGCCAGTTACAGAAGAGTGAGGAGCCATCAATCTGTGACGAAGCAAGCTCCCAGGAGCAGGTCCCAGTCACCGGGCGCCTTCTGAATGAATGCACACAAACTGGGCCAGCGGACAAAAGTGGCAGAGCTGAGACCCTGCTAAGAAGGGACAGTCACGGCGAGGACTGATGCAGAACGGGGCGAGGGGCAAGAAGGGCGCGGCAGGTGCAAGGGGTATGGGTGGGCCAGGCTTGCCCAGTCCATCGAGCAGAAGATCACCAACTCAGTGTGACCACTCAGACACCAAATACTTGTGTGGTGTAAACATTTGCTCTATTTCAGCATTCCCTGACTACACAGCAGACCCAGGCTTCCACGGTATACAATCTCAGAGGGCAGAGATGCATGCCTGCCTTGTTCACCGCTATATCGCTAATATACAAAACTGTGCCCAGCACATAGTAGGTACTCAGTAATTGCTGCGTTCTGGCACAGTTTATCTCGTAAGCGAGGTAGTACAGATAAATTTGCACACTCCTAACATAATCTTTACCCCCGCGCCAGAACTGTATCCTGAGAATTTACAAATCACAGCATGAACACGCTCATTTTAGAGTCAGTACCCTCTGTCCATTCTATCTCAAGAACTCCATGGAGAAGGTGGAGTAGGACCACCCCTCAGGACCAGGAGAAGGACTCAGGAACACCCCTCTCCCAGCTAGAACCCTCAGTAGTATTAGCCTGTGGTCAACCTTTCTGATGGCGGGAGACTGTTGTTTGATCTTGTAATGCTTTTTATTGGCCGTTTCTTCCTGATTCATAAAAACATGAGAGGTGTTTGTTGCCTATTTGCGTTCTATGAAGCCCAAGCAGTGATTTTTAGGGAAAGGGTCGGAAGAGCACATTGAAGGGAAGGCCTCTTTCTTTACAGCCATTCTGTAGCCTGGGTACCTCTGTGGTATGTGTAATGTGTGTACTAAGAGTTAATATCTAAGTTGGGAGTAAACGAGCCTTAGCCTGCTTATTGCCACCCCGCCTGGTAAAGACAAGATCACTCCATGATGGAGGATGGAGAGATGGCTCAGCGGGTCAGAGCACTGGCTGCTCTTGGAAAGGACCTGCGCTCAATTCCCAGCAACCACATGACAGCTCGCCACTGTCTGTGACTTCAGATCTGACACCCTCACAAAGACAAATATGCAGGCAATTACACACCGATGCATATAAAATAAAAATTATAAGATCACTCAGTGAATTAAGTTACTCAGAAAACACTGACCTTGGAGAAATAAAATGTGCCTGGGCTCTGTTCACTCCACCCCCCCCCCTTTTCCACGGCCAGCCCCATCAATCGAAACTCCTAGGCACTGGCTTTCAGCACCTGGCCTGGTTGCTACGCATCACTCGGAGAGAGGTCTATCTACGTTGAGCGAATAAGCCTTCTGCGTATGTCAGCATTTAAGAGCTTTCCATTTCTGCCTCAACACAGCAGCGGAACTTTGAGGTTAAGAATTGTCATTATTAAAGAGAAAGGCCAAGGCTGGCAACCAGATGGCTCGGTGGGGCAAAGGCACTCACTGCCAAGCTCAGTCCCTGGAACTGCACGATGGTTGGTGGACACTGAAAAAGACATCCTCTGACACCCCCTGCCACTAAGTGTGTGTGTGTGTGTGTGTGTGTGTGTGTGTGTGTGTGTTTTAGGGCAAATTTCCTAACAGATTAAAGAAGAAACAACTTCAACCACATAGAAAATTGCCGTGAAATTCTCCTTCTCTAGGCCACTTATTTTGATCTCTCCGTTATTAAAAGACAAATAAAAAAGCAGTGTGAACTGAGACACGCCCCGCCTCCTCTTCCTCCCCCTGAGCCCACTCACCTGCAGCGCAGCCATTAACTTTTGTGGTATAAGCCATGCTGGCTCAAACCCAGGGCTGGACACAGCAGACAGTGACGACTCTGGCGAATGTCATGCAGCCCCGTCCCAGAGGCTCTCCACCTGAAACATCAACGAGAGCCCCGTCAGTCAGACGGCGAGAACAAACCTTGGCGTCTGTGGGTGGGGGTGCCTGCTAATGGAGAAAACGGATTAGAAAGGAGAGAGACAGACTGCATGGCTGCGGGAAGCCTGGTCCTAAAGCATCTAGAGGAGTGACGGGCCCACAGGTCCACCAGTGCCCACCAGTGCCCAGGTCTTGAGAACTCTCAAAACAATCCACGCCAGCTGCTTAGGAAGTGGGACACCTGACGCGTGCCCCTCTTCAGCACTCTTTACATTTTAAAACTATATGTAATAGATACATTATACATACATGCATGTGCACGCATGTACACACACACACACACACACACACACACACACACACACACATTTTGAAGCTCATCTGCTTTCTTAAAAGCTGATCCAGTCATTTCAAGTACCCAACTGCAATTTCAAAGCAGTTCTTGCACCAGATGCCCTATCCCTTAAAGGTAAACTTTGTACAAAATCTTAAATGTCAAATCTTTTCCCCAGTCCCACTTTTTTCCCTATGCAGTCACTTTGCTAAAATACTAATGACGGTGCAATCAGTTCTTTCTTAAAACAAAATGAGCCAAACCTTCAGCATCTCTCACTGTTCTGTCCGGCAAACGTCAAATGACAGCGTGACAGTAGTTGGAGACACCGGACGCAATATGGCACAACACATTTCCGATTTTACAAGTTACCTCGGGTTACTTCACAGAGGCATACAAGTTACAAACTCTGAAACAAACATGAAATAAGCTAAGTCCAGAAGAGAAATAACCATTGCTCTACAGCTAAACCAATATTCTAACCACTGCTTTTGAGAAATGCCTCTAAAAAGCACTGGCAAAGTAAGCAAATAATCACACCCAGAAACACCGCCTTCCCATCCTTAACGCCAGACCTATAAAGCCAGAAGAAACACACCTCACAGGGAGCTGGTGTCAGCCGGGAAGCCAAATGACTTCCCAGAAACAGGCGTGCTAAGAGGACAGCAGAAACACTCGTCACCCTGGCGCGGCCACTGCAGTCGTGTAGATTTGTTGAGAATATGGAAAAATACTCAGTGTAAGTTGGTTATTAAGAACCAAGACAGAGCGAGCAGATGATTTAGAAAGTTAAAAAACGCTCACTGCTAGCAAGCCTGAGGATCCGAGTTCAGTCCCAGGAGCCCACATCAAAAGCCAGCCGTGGTGGCCCGAGTTATAACAGAGCCAGTAGCTCCTTCTGTGAGGTAGGAGGCGGAGACAGGAAAATGGGTAGAAGTTCCTGGGCCAGGTAGCCTGGAGCACACAGGCCAGCAGCAGACACGAAAGAGGCCCTGCCTCTATAGTGTGGAAGGAGAGAATTGATCCCCGAGACTGGTCTTCTGACCCCCACACGTGTGCTCACACAAAACGAATAAATGAAACCTTAAAATTAACAGTAAGTGTTCTGTGTCTGTGTACACACCGCACCCACACAAATCAATGTGATACTATTCAAATTCCCAATAACCACATGATGGTTCACAACCATCAGTACAGCTACAGTACTCATATATACATAATAAATAAATCTTTTTTTTCTTAAAAAAAGTTCATCTGTGCATTTAATTAAACGTACAATGCAGAGAACAGCCAACATCCATTAATCTCCAATGCTGATAAGAGTTACGTGCTTCAGTACAGCATGACTTTAAGTTTAAAAAAGATGCTACCAATTACATCCTAAACCTGAATTTGTTTTCTTTTTTTTTTAAAGTGCATTTGTGCAGGTCTGGAGAGATGGCTCCACAGTTAAGAGCACCGACTGACTGCTCTTCTACATGTCCTGAGTTCAAATCCCAGCAACCACATGGTGGCTCACAACCATTCGCAATGAGATCTGATGCCCTTTACTGGAGCGTCTGGAGACAGGTACAGTGTACCTACATATAATAATAAATAAATCTTTAGAACGGAGAGACCAGGAATGGCCAGAGCGAGCGGAGGTCCTGAATTCAAATTCCCAATAACCACATGATGGCTCACAACCATCAGTACAGCTACAGTGTACTCATGTACATAAAATAAATAAATCAATTTTTTCCTTAAAAAAAGTTCATTTGTATATTTAATTAAAAAACAGAAATAAATAAACCAGATTTCCACAGCCATCAGTGATCATCCCAGGCTGATGATGTGATGCTGCTGCTGGTTCCTTCATTACTTCCACCACCACCACCACCACCACCATCATCATCATCATCATCATCATCATCATCATCATCATCGTTATTTCTGCCGATGAAATGAGTCAATTCCTGCCAGATTAGCCTATATTAAAGGCAGGTTTATTGGGAAACTGCTAACAGGCCAGCAAGTTCTCTGGCCCCAAAGAAGGAGGACAGGGAAGTCGCCATGGGAAAAGGGGGTGGGGGAGAGAGAAAGGGTGCAAGGGAAGGAGAAGGAGAGGGCAGGAGACCGAAATGTCTGAATTTTATAGGGAGGAGCCTTTGTGGGGAAGGGTAGCTCAGACCCTGGGCTGGCAAGTTCAGGGTTGGGGGCAGGGTATACCAGGTAAGGACTGAGGGATGCTGGGAGAACCGGGAGGCCAGGTCTGCTTTTTTTGTTTGTTTGTTTCTTTTTTGAAAGTAGAGAACAGAGTTTATTCAGGGCATGAGGAGGGTAGTTGAGAAGGTAGGAGAGAGAGAGAGAGAGAGAGAGAGAGAGAGAGAGAGAGAGAGAGAGAGAGAGAGAGAGAGAGAGAGAGAGAGAGAGAGAGAGAGAGAGAGAGAGAGAGAGAGAGGGAGAGAGAGAGAGAGAGAGAGAGAGAGAGAGAGAGAGAGAGAGAGAGAGAAAGAAGAGGAGGAGGAGGAGGAGGAGTACAGGCCAGCCATGAGCATGGGGGGGGAGGGGTCGGGGAGGGGATGGGGAGAGAGGACAGAGCAAGAGCAGGAAATCAAGAAAGAGCCCAGGTCTGCTTTGATATGTAAAGTACACACCTCAGTCCCTTGTCCTGGGTCTGAAACCAAACAATCACCCTCCTCCTCCTCCTCCTCCTCCTCCTCCTCCTCCTCTTCCTCCTCCTCCTCATCATCATCATCATCATCATCATCATCATCATCATCATCATCAAACATAAACCAGTATCTGGAATCACCTTGTCCTTTGGGCTTTATTTGCTTTGAAAGTGGAGATACAAGAATACAAATCCCATGTAACAGGCAACACTCGGGCTGGGCTAACTTCTGAAGACCCAGGATGTCCCTAATTCTTGTGAGAATGAAGAAAAATGACAGTGGCTATGACAGCGATCACGCGGGGCGAGAACCTCGCTCCTTAGCTAGTGACATTTCCTCACTGTTCATAGCTGTTCGAGGCTGTTGCTGTGGGGCGCGCAGCCCTTCAGATTACAGCAGAGTGCTGTGCTCAGAGAGCCCTGACCTCCCTCCCCGCTGGTTCCTAGCTTCTGCACACACAGAGGAAGGCTCCAGTCTGGCAGATGAAGCAATCATCTGACGCTTCCTGGGAAACCGGAGCACTGCGCTTGCAGGGCAGTGAACCGTGCACAGTGAGAGCTGGCTGCGTTAGAGGGCAGGCTTCGGGGAACATTAGCCTTCCAGAACAGAAGTGGTGATGGACGCCCGCCAGGTCCGGCTTTATAAAAAAGAATGTAGGGATCTGGGAAGACCCGGAGGGGGAGGGGGAGGGGGGGAGGGGAGGAAGCCAGGCTTCTGAACTCAGGGTCAGCATGTCACACTTTCAAAGGCCACTGTCCAAAAACCAACCAAAGAGACACACCTCAGCCCCAACCTGTTTCCCGGCCACTCAGTGGCCTCGAAGGTTTGGACTCTTGTGTCAATTCAGAGTGGCTTGTAAACACCGCCATTTAACCTGTTGAGGGCAAACAGGAGACAAGAAGAGACAAGCCTTGGGTCTTAGGAGTGAATGAAGTATGTGTCAAGGTATTTGGATGGAGAGGAGCCCAGAATCTTCCTAGCCAAGCTTCATAAACTTTGGCCCAACACTCATCTCTCTCTCTCTCTCTCTCTCTCTCTCTCTCTCTCTCTCTCTCTCTCTCTCCAGAGCCTCTCTCACCTGGAAGATCTTTATCTCAGATCCAAATTGGTCTCTCCCACCCTCTCCTAAAACAGAACAATACAATAAAAGAAGGAAGCCGCCGGGCGTGGTGGCTCACGCCTGTAATCCCAGCACTTGGGAGGCAGAAGCAGGCGGATTTCTGAGTTCGAGGCCAGCCTGCACTCTACAGAGTGAGTTCCAGGACAGCCCTACACAGAGAAACCCTGTCTCGAAAAACCAAAAAAACCAAAACCAAACAAACAAACAAACAAACAAACAAACAAAAAAGTAGACTGTGATCAGTAATTAAAAAAAAAAAAAAAAAAAAAAAAAAAAAAAAGGAAGGAAGCCTAAAATTAGAGGCCACAAGCATGTCCAGGATTAAATAACAAGGCACCTAGCACGGAACCCGGCAGTGCCTGCGTTGAGAGAAGCCGTGGTGTTACCCCATCTGACAGGGCCTTGCGATTGTAAGGACTTGCTCTTCTAATAAAATGCCGAGTCTTAGATCAGCCCACTGAAGAAAGTAGAGAACGTGGCTACGGCCCACTCCTTCGTTACAGATCAATAAAACATTTCTCTCGCTAGAGGAAAGGGCCAAACACTAACTCTTAGGAGGTGCAACTGTGGCTCAACTCTACTTGCTACAAAAAAGCAGTTCTTGTGGTTGGGGACACGCTTCAATAGAGAAAATAAAGACCCACATTCTCTCCTTGTTTCCAGTGGCCCAGGCATAGTTCATTGAAGAAGACAAACGCTGCCTGGCTGACCTTACAAATATTTTACATCAACTCAGGTGAAACAGATTATGAAAACCAACACTGCAGAGTCCCGCAAAAAGCACACCAATGAAACAGCAGGTGGAGAAATTGAAACACACACACACACACACACACATACACACACACACACACACACCATATATACCACATATACTACATACACATACACACCACTTACACACTCACACCACACTCACATATACCAAACATACCACAAACTCACACATCACATACACACATACCACATACACACCACACACATACCCACACAAACATATACATACCACATACACACACCACTCACACACACCAAACACACACATACTACATACACACACACACCACTCACACATATCAAACACACGCACAGCATATATACACACATATCACACACTCTCACATAAACAAAACACACACACACACATACACACACACACAGACGGGGGCGGGGGCAGGATCAGCTCTGTAAACGATCAATGTCACCATGCTACTTGGTACTACAATGGATGGATACAGCTAACCTGGTTTTACCCCTTGCTAGGACTTAAGGCTGAAATCAGAGATGTCACCTATTCTAAGACATGCTATTAAATGCTGCTGATCTGGAACCATATTTACTAATTAATTGATGATAAAAATGATAAGCAGGGCTGGAGAGATGGCTCAGAGGTTAAGATTACTGGATGTTCTTCCAGAGGGCACAGGTTTGATTCCCAGTACCCACACAATGGCTCCCAATCATCTGTAATTCTAGTCCTAGGGGAAATCTAACGCCCTCTTCTGGCCTCTGTGGGCACTGCATGCATGTGGTGCACAGACATCCATGCAAGCAAAACATCCACACATAAAAATAAACAAAAAGTTAACAGATAAAATGCTTACTACATGGGGCTTATGAAGGTAACACTTGTGGTACAGCAGTAATTAGCAAGTTAAGGTCCTGAGCTTGATTCTCACCATAAGAAAAAGAAGAGGAGGAGGGAGAGGTGGAGGGAGGAGAGGAAGAGGGGGAGGAGGAAGAGCGAGGGCAGGAGGGAGAGGAAGAAGAGGGAAAGGAGGAAGGACAGGAGAGAGGAAGAGGGAGAGGAGGAGGAGGGAAAGGAGGAAGGAGAGGATGAGGAGGGAGGGCAGGAGGGAAAGGAGGAGAGAGAGGAAGAGGGAGGGGAGAAAGAGGGAGAGGAGGAGGGAGAAGAGGAGGGAGGGGAGGAGGATGACAAATCACATTTACTCTATCCTTGTTTTGAGTGTTAAAATCTGAAAGAAACTGATGCCATCATGCTCGGTTCTGGGCAGTTTTACTTAAAATACACTTATCCCCTTGTTTACCCCTCCTAAGAACCTGCAAAATGCTAAGAATCTTTACAAGCAGCAAAGGCTTGGAACGTACCCAGGTCACATAGTTACAGGACTGATCAGGTACAGCTGAGCTTGCCTCTCCCTTATGTGATTAGCAGAAAGAGCATAAGGCTTTCCCACAAGGGACTGTGCATGCACCAACACGTGACGTTCCTTTCAAACCCTGCACACGGGCGCACAGGCTCCATGCATGGGCGCCTTGACTCATTCTGCTTTTAGACAGAAAGGAGTGTAAATGAAGCAGGATAACAAGCCAGCCAAAGGAGACTCAATGAGGAAGCGGACTGTACCAAAAGCAACTGGACACCCGGACGCACAAACGCCTCTGCTCTAATGTTAAAAAGTGCACAGCTCAATTATTTCTTCAAGTCAGTTTTCAACCGAGCCTGAAAACCTAAGGTACAACCTGCATCATACTACTGCCTACAGATTCCTGCAGACTGTGCAAAGGCCACCAACAATCTTAATAGCACTGATTAAGAGTATGTCAGAGTGTGCCTCGGTTCAGGATCAGACTCTCTCTCAGGGATTTCCTGTACTTACTTGTTCCCTGCATCTGGGAGGAGGCATATGTACCAGCCCTTCCTTGTTTCCAGTACTGTCCAACCTCATGTGGCCCCTTCAACTATAGCAGATCATTTTCTTTGTGTGGTACAGGGAGGGAGGGAAAGAAGTGGAGGGGGGAGAGAGCTTTACTATGGATCAAGATGTAAATATAGAATTTTACCTAGATACTAGCTTTCATTTCTAAAGTAGAAAGGGTAGGGTTTGGTTTTTGGGGTATTTTATGCTATGTTTGTTGACACAGCTATTTTTTATTTATTTTTTAATCACAGAAACCAATTAAAATACAGACACTAAGGAGGAAACAAAATAATCACCAATGAACAAGTTTATCCATCCATCCACCCATCCAGCTATACATCCACCAATCCATCCATCCACCCACCTACCCATCCACCCATCCATCCACCCACCCACCCACCCACCCACACATACATACATACATCCACCCACCCACCCACCCCCCTACCCACCCAATCATACAGACATACACCCACCCATCCACCCACCTGCCCACCCATCCATCCATCTGCCCACCTACCCTCCCACCCACCCACCCATACATACATACATCCACCCACCCATCCATCCACCCACCCACCCACCCATACATACATACATCCGTCCATCCACCCACTCACCCATCCATCCACCCACCCACCCATCCATTGCCCACCCACCCATCCATCTATCCATCTGCCCACCCACCCACCTACCCACCCATCCATCTATCCATTCATCCACCCACCCATCCATCCACCCACCCATCCATCCACCCACCCATCCATCCACCCACCCATCCATCCATTGCCCACCCACCTATCCACCCATCCACCTGCCCATCTACCCACCTATCCATCCATCCACCCACCCATCCATCCATCCACCCACCCATCCATCTATACATCCGCCCATACATCCACCCCCACCCATCCATCTATACATTCACCCATCAATCTATATATCCACCCATCCATTTATCCATCCATCCACCCATCCACCCATCCATTTATCCATCCATCCACCCATCCACCCACCCATCCATCCATCTGCCCATCCACCCATCCATCCACCCATCCATCCACCCACCCATCCACCCACCCAACCACCCATCCATCCACCCATCCATCTAAACATCCACCCATCCATTTGAGCATCATAAGCCACTGTGACTTTGAACCCTGAAGTACAGAACTGAGCAGAGGAGACACACCCTTCTCCGAGGTAGGCTAACTGGAGAGCTGTGCTTTGGGAACAGAGAAGAACGTGGGTTCCTAGTATACTCAGTGATCCGCCGCACCAAAAGCTCGCCTTTCTGCCTTACTTGGAAAGTTCCCACGATAACATTTGCTCCCTTGTGTACTTACTTTGTCCCAAAGTGGCTGTGGGTGTGCCGTGCCCGCTCATGGAACCCCATTGCTCACCCCCATCTACCCAACATCACAAAAGGACAACAGTATCTTCCTCAGCGTGTAGGAGCAGTGGGCAGGTCGACACCACCTGGAACCCTCCAGATGGTTTCAGAGCCCCGCCCTGGCTGCACTCCAGCTGGGTTGCTGGGCAGACAGACGTGGCTTCTCGGTACTCGTAATAAGAAGAACTAATGCTTGTGAAGTTTCTTTCCAGGAAACTTTCTGGTGAAAGTTCACCCGATAGGGATGACCAACTGCTCTCCTGCCTCCGTAAGTAAAGACTATGGAAACCAGCCAGGCGGGGGTCAGGAGCGCCTTCATCAATGCCTCTCTACTCCTTGTTGACTTTGGAGGAAACCCTCCTCAAAATGCAGGTAAAGCCCAGTGACGCGGCGTGTTCTGACCTGCGTTGGTCCCTCTGCAGTTGTCTTGGGGAAAACAATTCTAACGGAAACTAAACTTTGATCCCAGCACTTGGGAGGCAGAGGCAGGCAGATTTCTGAGTTTGAGGCCAGCCCGGTCTACAGAATGAGTTCCAGGACAGCCAGGGCTATATAGAGAAACCCTGTCTTGAAAAACCCAAAACAAAACAAAACAAAACAGCCAAGTATGGCCGAATTACTGGTGTCTTGCTCCTGCTGAGAAAGAATTCAGTCTGACAGTGGTTCATGAGTTCAGTCCTGTTTCCTCTCCAGATGTTAAGATCAAGACTACCAGCACAGATTTAAGAGAACCCAGTCTGTGTGTGTGTGTGTGTGTGTGTGTGTATATGTGTGTGTGTGTGTGTGTGTGTTCAAAGAACAAGCGAGCCTCTATTTATCTAGGGTGAATTTTAAAGAGGCTAAGTGCCTAAGAGGCACTTTATAATGTGTGTGACTTGGCGAGTACTCTCAGTGTGAAATGACCAGTCCAGATGCCAGGCAGGGCTGAACTAGAGGAAAACCATAGTGAGGCATCACCTCATAGGCCACCTCCCCATCAAACCCCCAAAGAACAAGTCACATTGGTGATGTAGTGGGGGGCAGAGCTGCCTTTGATGGTAACGTAGAGAAACAGGTCTGCTTGTGCCCTATAGAACTATAGAATTGAGAAATGGTGCAGTTACAAGGGAAGACGATACGGAGGCTCTCCCAAAACAAGACACAGAAGCACTCTGGGACCCAGCAAATACTGTCAAAAAAAAGAGAAAGAAAGAAAGGAAGAAAGGAAGGAAGGAAGGAAGGAAGGAAGGAAGGAAGGAAGGAAGAAAGAAAGAAAGAAAGAAAGAAAGAAACAGGAACTTGAAAAGATATGTGTGTGCCAGGGCTCACTGCAGCACAATACCAGCACACTGGCCACAATACCAGCACGTGGCAACCCAGAAGTCCATTGACAGGTGAGTGCACAAGGGTCTCTACACACAGCAGAGATGTCTTTAGCAAAGGCAATCCTGTCAGACACTGATAAACTATCGCTAAGCATCTCACGAGGCAGACCATAAGAGCACGTGCTTAGTATAGCTTCCCAGTTCTTCCCTGTCCTTATAGATACATGTGCTTATTTCCTAATGGTACTTTATATAACACTGTAGCTGGGCATGGTGGCCCAAATATTTAATCCAAGTATGTGGAGGCAGAGACAGGTGTAGGCAGATCTCTGGGTTCAAGGCTAATCTGCTCTACAGAGTAAGTTCTAGGACAGCCAGGGCTACACAGAGAAACCCTATCTCAAAAGACCAAACAGAAACACACACACACACACACACACACACACACACACACGTTTGTGCACCCCCCAAACCACTATAATACAAGTAATCTAAGACAGTAACTATCTCATTTATTAACAGCTGCATAGTATTCTTTCATATTTGTTCCATATTGTTTTACTTTCCTTAATTACTATTTGGAATTTTTATTTTTTTGGTTTTTTTCGAGACAGGGTTTCTCTGTGTAGTCCTGGCTGGCCTCAAACTCAGAAATCCACCTGCCTCTGCCTCCCAAGTGCTGGGATTACAGGCATGTGCCACCACGCCCGGCTTATTTAGAATATTTTAACATTGCAACATTTTGACAGATATAATTTGACAGAGTACTTTGTGTACTTTCCCAATAACTTCCTACAAATAAATTCCAATAGGTAGGTTAGCAAGAAAAAAAAATGAAGCTCGTTTATGTCCTACAGATATGGATAGCAGGAACTTGGGAGAGAACTATGTAACCACATACCATTCCCAGTTTTATTGCCTTGCATACAATGAACACATCCACCAAATGACACACCAAAAAATCTCTCTGAATACAGCAAATGTGCTTTTGGTAGGTTTGGCTTTGACATCAAATCTGAGCCGTTTAACAGATGACCGCTCACACGCTTTCTTTTTTTTTTTTAGCAGCTTATTAGAAAACCCACTGCAACGGCAGCTATAACCAGAAACCAGCGACTTCAGTCTGTAAGATGCATTCCAGGGTGTTCCTGGACCAAATCCATGCTCTGCAGGTCCATTCGTGGCGTGGCTGTCACTGCAGACCTTTCTAATGTCACTAAGTTGCTGTCTCCTCACTCAGTTTTCTCCTGGGTCTTGAGACAGAGTGACCAGAACACTTACAGTCTAAGGCAGAAACTCTGAAGAGTATTAAGATGGTAAATAAATGGGTTGTTAAGGATAACAGACACAGTCTAGACTCAGGTAAATTGAAACATAATTTCTCTACCTTTAAAGAACGGGGGGGGGGGGGGGGGAGCCGGGGGGTGGTGGCCCACGTCTGTAATCCCAGCACTTGGGAGGCAGAGGCGGATTTCTGAGTTCGAGGCCAGCCTGGTCTACAGAGTGAGTTCCAGGTCAGCCAGGGCTACACAGAGAGACCCTGTCTCGGAAAAAAAAAAAAAAAAGTAAGAATGGGGTGGGGGTGGGGGGGATGGAGAAGGCTGATGAATAGAAACACTAGGAAATCATGACAAGACTCCTTAGAAAGTAACCATGAATCCGGCATTTTTAAAAATGCCTTTCCATGCCACTAGACCCACCCCAAAACAGCTCTCCTATGAGAGGTTCTGAGAAGCCCCATGGCCCAAACTTCAACCAGTCACAGTAATATCCACATAGTTTCAGACACTATTCTCCAAGCTTCTATTCTAAAGCACACAAGACACCTCGCGTGCCCTCAGCATTACCATTCTACAATTCAAGACAGCCTTGTGGGAGAGAGTCCTGGCCTGAGACACATAGGGAGAAAGGTCAGAGCAGTGAGCCCTAGGCGTGTGATGGCGCCTGCCTTTCCCCACGGGCCATGAACTCCCTGAGGGAAACGATGACGTCATCCCAGTGTCCTGGAAGCTTGCACTCACAGCCCAGCCGGTGTTCAACACCATTTCCAATGAATTAAAAATGGGACTTTGAATAGCTGGATATAGTCCATGGGAAAGTGACTTGATACCTCTCCATTCTTTGTCTACATTTCAAGTTTTGAACAAGAAGGTAAATTATAAGATGCATATAATGTGAAATTTACATTTAAAGAAAAGTTTTAATTTAAAGTGGGCTAGCCTCTAACTATGTAGCTATTGGACACCGAGGGTGTCCAATTTCGTCTACTCCCTCAGCCCTGCACACATATTTTTCTATATATCATGTATGATCTATAATCAAGGATGAAAGAGATAAAGAAATTAACGCAGCTAAAATCAGGACACCGAGACAAGTGGCCTTGCGCCTTCAGTTGGCGGTACAACGTGATCTGGATCAAGCAGAGCCTTTACTCTTCTAGTGATTCCTTGGACTGCGAGAGCATCTCTATGAAAATCACTCCCCGTATTACCTACCGGGGCGACCGTGGATGGGCGCTGATGCTTCTCGTCTCGGCTATGGGTCCCCGTGGGACAGAAGAACGGAGTTGCTCAGCTCTCAGTGTTTACCGCTTTGAGTGAACTAGGAGGAAGCGCTTAGCTCCAGCGCTCTGTGCTTCTCAGGAGGCAAGCTACACTATGCTGTCGCTTCGTTTGGAAAAATTAAAGCTGTATTTTCAAAATGAAAATGGGTGGACACTAACCAAAAGAACTGCTTTTCTACAGTTTTCACCAGTTCGAGACTTGAATGGTGCCAAAGATAAGAACAGTGGCCTGTCTGTGCTTCGTGGAAAACAGAGAAAAGAACCCAAAGAGGTATAAAGTTTCAGTAGTTTTTTAAACTTAAGTTTCAGTTTCTTGTTGATTTCTCATCTTGTTAACCTCACATGGAGCAGCCTATGAATGCCAGGAAACTCCGCAAGAGGCCGTTAGACGACGACGACGGTACCAGTACCCAGAGCTTAGCCTGTCCGTTGCAATGTTTAGAAGACTAACGTAAACACACAGTCAGATAAAGTGTCTTAGTCATTGCCCCGTTGCTGTGAAGAGACACCAAGACGCAATGCTTATAAAAATAAAGCATTTGCTTGGGGCCTTGCTTTTAGTTTCTTAGGGCTAGTCCATGATCATAATGGCAGGAAGTAAGATGGCAACCAGGCAGGCACGGGGATGAGAGTTCTGCAATCTGATTGGTCAGCTCCAGGCAGAAAGGCAGACACTCGGGCTGGCATAGGCTTTTGAAACCTCAAAGCCCACCCCCAGTGAGACCCCGCCTCTAACAAGGCCACACCTCCCAATCCTTCTCAAATAGTTCCACTCACTGGGGACCAAGCATTTAAATATAGGAGTCTCTGGAAAATACTCGTCCATTTAGTTTATAAGAAAGACTTACACCCACTGCAGAAGTAGAGAAGGTTCTGTTAACAGTGCGGCTAACTTCCCTCTCCCCACCCACCGCCTAGGTCATATCACATGATGGGGATTACACTGGAACATGGCAACCAAAGGCAAATCTCAATGGCAAACATGATGCTGAAATGGAAGTGTTGGAGAAACAGGTCCTTGTCACTATTACACCACTGGAATGATGGACCTCACTCAATAAAGAAGGTCAACTGTGTTCAATAATGGCCTGCTTAAGAAAGTCTACAAGTAGCCGGGCGGTAGTGGCGCACGCCTGTAATCCCAGCACTTGGGAGGCAGAGGTAGGTGGATATCTGAGTTCGAGGACAGCCTGGTCTATAGAGTGAGTTCCAGGACAGCCAGGACTATACAGAGAAACCCTGTCTCAAAAAAACCAAAATCAAAAAAAAAAAAAAAAAAAAAAAGTCTACAAGTACAAAATTAAATTTCAAAAGCTTTCAAAAGAAAATTATAGTAAGATGAAAAATGGGTATGAATGATAAGTTGGAGAGGCAATGCCTGTGCTGTGTGGAAGGGTGTGTCACTGAGAGTAACTCGTTCTAGTGAGAAATAGAAACAGCAATGCTTTACAACAATTTCTTCTTAAATATTTTCTCTCATTAGATCTGCTTGTGGTGTTTGGTGGTCTGAACAATTCTCGATCCTTTCACTATTTTTTTTTTTTTTTTAGGACTTACTTTTATGTCTTATTTATGTGTATCTGTGTGTATGTGTAGGCGTCTGGGGCTGGAACTGAACTCTGGTCCTCTGTAAGAACAGGATGCGCCCTTAACTGCCTGACCCTCTCTCCAGTCTCTCAAACCAGTATCTTAAACTTACAAAACGTCAGGAAAGTAAAGCAAGGGGTGATGAGGTAATGTCCTCTGGGGCTGAGCTCTGTGGGTCAGCTGGAGTTCCTCAGGTCTCCTGTTACTCCAGAATATTGCCCGGACTATGGCTTTACACACAATAAGCATTCAACAGACCTTTGTTGAAACAGGTCTTTAGTTTCATAGCTAAACCATACATAAATTAATAATGCTTTACCTTATTTTTGTTGTACAGACTAAGCATATATATTAATTTTCCCCATTTAAATTTTTTTAAATGTGTATGGGTGCTTTGCTTTCATTAAGTGTCCACAGAGGCCAGAAAAGGGTGTTGGATCCCCTGGAAATAGAGGTGCAGTTGTGAGCTGCCACATGGGTACTGGGAATCGAACCCAGGTCCTCTGGAAAAGGAGCCCGAGCTCTGAACCACTGAGCCATCTCTCCAGCTCTGATGTTAATTTTAAACACTGGGGGTTTCGTTTTGTATGATATGACTGCTGTCTGGTTATCTTAAAGATGTGTTTGTTTGTTTTTTTATTTATTTTTATGTGATTATGAGTGTTTACTTGCATGTATATCTATGTTTCATGTGTATGCCTTGTTCCCTGCAGAGGCCAGAAAAGAGCATCAGATCCTAGAACTGGAGGTACAGATGGCTGTGAGCTGCCGTGGGGGTGCTGAGAAACAAACCCTTGTCCTCTGCAAGAGCCCGGTTTCCTTTCCAAACTGCTAATTATTATGAACATTTATTAAGCACCAAGTGTACGTTCTATTAAAAAAATATGGCCCTATTTCTGAGCTTATAATCTAAAATGAAATATGAGAATTCTATATGCCAACCTGAAATTCTCAACTTAGGAAAGGCTATTATTTCAGGTACAAGGCTTAGAATGTGAGTCAAGCATCTTACTTGTCCATTTCTCCTATTGCATTAGGCTTGGGGGGAGGGGAGGGAGGGAGGGAGGGACGGAGGGAGAGGGAGAGAGAGAGAGAGGGAGAGAGAGAGAGAGAGAGAGAGAGAGAGAACACTTAGGGATTTGGTAAGAACAATGAGCCGCTGCCCTGCAGAGCTCTAAACAGAAATGCCCCACGGGCAGGGCAGCCAGGGATGTTTAAGACGACGCCAGGATTGTCTTCTCCTCCACTTACGTGCAACCTCTTCCTCCTTCTCCACCATGGTTGTGTGCCTACACGGAGTGGGAAACCTAACACGAGCAACTTCTGGGAAATATTAGCTCATATTTTAAGAGAGAACTGAGCAAAGTCAGCTCCAGGAGACACGGCCGCCATGTAAGACACATCAAGATGGTGCAGCTCATGATTCTTCCAAAGTGATTACGATCATACCCAATGCCTGCTCTTCTGTGACCAGTGTCTGCTGTAAGGATACAGAAGAGCTTCAGCACCAAGGCGCTACAGTGCCCAGCGTCCTATCTTAGACAGGTTTTTCTTTGTTGTTGTTGCTTTATTTCGTGTTGGTTTGGTTTCTGATTTGAGGCTATAAAGCCACAGCTGACCTTGAACTCACTGTTTGGCCAGAGAGGTCCTGAATGTGTGATCCTCTGGTGTCAGCCTCTCAAGTGCAGGGATTGCAGGTGTGTGCCACCCTACCCAGCTTAAGGGCTTAGTTTTAAATTCTTAAATGTTTCAGAAAAGGCCCAAATTCTTTTTCACCCAGGTTAACAGGAATTGATTCTTCTGGCAAAGGGACTGGAACTTTATCACAAACCATAGTGCTATCATGGTGACTGAACCAGAGTGGTCACACTGGTTCCCAAACTGGCACTCGGCGTAAGCACTTCCCCAGGAGACGACATAGGTTATCTTCAGGCCCCCGAGGCCAGAGTCCCCTTTACTCCACTTCCCTGTTGTAGAGGCTGAGGGCCTCTACAGACTCGCCATGGGGAATAACCAGGGAGAGGGTGGACGGACATAGTGCTACACAGTGATAAACACATCCCACGCCAGCAGCGCCCTGGTCTCCCAGGCAAAGCCAATCAAAGCTAAGCTAGTGCATCCATGGTCAAAGATTCTTTGTGGATAGCTGGATAGATGGCTGAGAAGCTGAGTCCTGGATGCTCTTCCTGAAGACTTGAGGTGGAGTCCTAGCATCTGCATGGTGGCTCACAATTGTCTGTACCTCCTCCTGACCTCTGAGCATCAGAAACTCATGTATGGCACAGACATGCACATAGATAAGACACCCTCCCCCCCAACAAAATAAAAGTAATGATTTTTCAAAATCATTTGCTTTCACTCATATTCTAATGGAAGAGTCTTAAAAGTTTGGACCAATATTTTAGGAGGACAATCAAACAAACAAGACCATACAAATTAAAAACAAAACAGAGCAGCAAAATCCAATCTTTTTCTACAGAAGCAGTTAATTAGCTTCATGGAGTTAATTAGCACAGAAAGTCATAATATAGCAAAGGATAGACAAGTCATTAAAATGGTATTAGAAGGCAGTATCAGAAAGGAGTTAATTAGCACAGAAAGTCATAATATAGCAAAGGATAGACAAGTCATTAAAATGGTATTAGAAGGCAGTATCAGAAAGGGCATATATAAACCTTATCAGAAAATACATATATGTGTGTACATATATATAAATACACAGATGGATATGTGTGCATATATTATATATATCATATCATATCTCACACATACACACACACATACACACATATACACACACCAAAAACATCTGAATGAGATTTCAATGAAAGTTGGAAGAGACAGAAGTACCACCCATATCCAACTCCTTACCACATTCTTGGATCAAAACTTTCATCTTGAAATATATAAACTATCACTATTAATACATAATACATTTTTGATTTTTCCCTTTTTCAGACCATAAGATCTTTACAAACCATGACCTCACCCAGCACTTGGAAATAACCTTTCCTGTGCTATCTGTACATTTCCAAACAGGCTTTCTTCTTACAAAAAAAAGTTACTTTGCTACAAAAACATGTCGATATATTTAACACATAAAACTACAAAATAGGAGGGGAAAAGATAGAGTCAAGTCATAAACAGGCATTAACAAAACACTTCCAAGCTTCCAAAGATACTCACCCTCCCTTCACCTCACCTCGGCAAGAGCTCTGCAGACAGGAGAGCCTGCCGGGAGGCATAAAAATAAAACTCCCAAAATACCAAGAGGAGGCACCAACTTTTTTCCATCTATAGAAGCTCAGAGATGGGGGCAAGCCAGGGGATGGGCACCTGCTTCCTGCGGAGACTGCGGAGGGAGAGATCTCCACTCTAGGAACTCAAATATCTCAAGAATTACCTGCTACAATCCTTCTCACGCAGTTTGTGCCGTTGAAGCTCAATGATGGAGAATTTGGTCAGTAATTTAGAGAAATGCCAACCACCCTCCTAGTGCTGGTGGCTGAGTTCAACCAGGAGTTTTGGGTCCATCCAGGAGGATTAGCAGAATCAACAACTGGCTTAAAACCGGACCTGCTGTTCAACCCCACTCTGCTTCCCAGGCTTTCTTTGACTGGGAAATCAAGTAGGGGAAACGGTTGCATAGACGATGCCTCTTTCTAAGGTCGAGGAGACAGAGGGAGAGGGTTCTTTGCGTGGGAACATTCAGAATGCTGTCCCCCTCCCTCCACTGACTTGGTAAAATAGACAGTGACTTAACCATGATGTTTTCTGAGGACCAATCTATTCCAGGGCCTTTCCTGCTATCAGGCTGCAGAAGCCAAAAGTCAAGAGACACGTAGGGATGAGAAATAGAACCCCAGGGGCTGGTGTATCAGAGCACACTGGTTATGCTTGCTGAGAAATCCAAGCTAGCAACTAGCAGAGTTCAACCTCCCAGTCTACGGGAATCAAATCCCCAAGAGCAAAGCAAATCAGACTCAGATAGAAAGCAGATTAATGTTTCCTAGATCCGGCATGTGGCGGCAAGACTGGAAGGAAACGGCTCACGACTGCCAATCAGGTTTCTTTTTGGAATGATAGAAACATTCAAATATTGCTTATGATGATGGTGGCTGTGTGATTAGGAATCGTGTACTTGCACACGTTAATAACTGGATGGACTTCCTATGTGCTAAGTTATACTTCCATTAAACGTCAATAAAATTATCAGAATTAAAATGCAGGGAAGGCGTGGGAGAGAGCTCCCTGGAGGAAAGCACTTTGCCAAGCAAGTGTGAGGACTCGAGTTCAAATGCTCAGAACCCACATAACGCCAGGAGCGCTCACACCCTTGTGAAGACACGGGCGTGGGGGTGGGGTGGGGAGGTGGAGAGTGTGTGTGTGTGTGTGTGTGTGTGTGTGTGTGTGTAGGTCTCATGTTCCTAGAGTGAGATGGGAGGGGGAGACAGGAGAGTCTGGGCGGCAGCTAGCCGGGGATGTAGGAATGTAATGTACTTAGCAGTGAACAATGAAAACAACACGGGTGGGGGTGGGGCAACTCCCGAGGCTCTCCTGTAGTAGCGTATGTGCCCATATTCACGTTCAGAGACTTAAACAACAACAACAACAACAACAACAACAACAACAACAGAACAAATGACAGAACCTAAAATATCTAACTTTCTTGATCAGTAAGCACAGTGGGCTGGTAGGGAACTTTAAGAATCCTTGAGGGTTTGAGAAGAACAATGCAAGTCCAGAAGCAGTAAGAGGAGTTGAGAAAGTACCATGGTGGCTGTTGTGGGTTGCCCTGGCGCTGTTTGTATTCTGATGCTAATTCTGCTTCCGCAGGAGGGGCTGCCCTTGGAGGAATGAATCCCTTACTCATACTGATTTCATGAGAACCTTCTCCCCATTTTAACTGGTTAAATAGAGGCTAGAACCTGTGATTGGCCAGTGGAAGGGAAAGGTGGGGCTGGAGGTCTTAGTGAGTGGGGGAGGAGGAAGGGGGTGAGGAGGAGGAAGAGGAGGAGGAGGAGGAAGACAGAGGAAGAAGAGGTGGAAGGAAGATGGAGCAGAACCACAAGTAGCAAGGGATCTCATGGCTGGGGAATAGGGTAGTGCAGTGGTAAATCTGCCCATTCTAGGGGTTATAAATCTTGTAACTGAGTTGTGTGCTTTTCACACGGGCTTATTAGGTGTGGAGAGTTACTGCAACAGGCTGTCCTCATAGAATCATCTCTCCAAGCAATGGCAGGCTCAGCCTCCCCGAGGTTAGGAGATACCTCTGATGCAAGGTCCTCAGCTACAGAGGTCACGCCTGGAAATTCTTTGGGCTCCCAATGCTTTGCTTTTGCAGGCTGCTCCCTCTGTGTGCTGCCCACAGTGGCAGAAAGGGCCTCATTAAGCATCATACAGAGGCTTCAGACAACCCTCAGAGACGGGGCAGGATGTTCCCCTTGCTTCTAAGGCTGCATCTGATAAGAATTACCACACAGGAAACAATTACAAAAAAGACTTTCATTTGTTTATCTGATAGAACTCGTGTGCGCGTGTACGCGCGTGTACACACACACACACACACACACACACACTCAGATGGCTCTTAGATATGTTGTGTGCGGCTGTGTGCGTCTCCTTGCATTAATTAGCACTTCCATAGGGATTCTGCTCTTCCTCTGACGGTTTCACCATCGCTGGGGCTAATTTTTCAGGCTGCAAGAATCACTTGGGGGTGGTGAAAGAAAACTGATTTGGGCTCTTGCCAACAACAGCTAGAAATTGACATCAAAATTCGGCACTCCTTCTTACTAATTCGTTCACACTCAGATGGACGGACAGTCAGGACGAGAGTGAGAGCTGAGAACCCTCGACTCCGCAAATCACAGGGTCTAGGAGGAAGGCTTTTGGGTACCTCGATCAGAGGTGGGGTTTATCCCAAAAGGCAACCATGAGTACAGAGATTGGGAGGCTGCTGGGCTCTGAACATCTCAAGTGATGAAAACTCCCAAGACAGCAGAACGGAGCACTCAGGCTGGGAGACAGGAGACCGCTCAGTGGGGAGGGGCTGTGCTTGCACAAGGGTGAGGATGGGGGTTCAGATCCCCACTATGCATATAAAGAGCCAGGCGTGCCCAGGGCACCTTTAACTGGGGAGGGACAAGTCAGTGGGGCTTACTGGCCAGCCAGCCTAACTGAAAACCAGCAAGCTGCCAAGGTCACTGAGAGACCCCTGCCTCAAGTGAATAAAGCTCCAGCAGGGGCATGGTGGTACTCGCCTTTAATCCCAGCACATGGGAGGCAAAGGCAGGCGGATCTCTGTGAGTTCAAGGCCAGTTTGGTCTACAAATTGAGCTCCGAGACAGTCAGTGGTTTGTTACACAGAAAAACCCTGTCCTGAAAAAACCCACACACACCAGGTGGTGGAGAGAGAGTGGAGGTGGAAGGAGCAGGGCAGGGAGGAAAGAATGGAAAGAGAGAGGGAGGGAGAGAGGGAGAGGCAGAGAGAAAAGAATAAATCTCTGAGCATGATCCAGAGAGAACACTGACCTCTCTGCATAGGCATGCTTGCACAAGTGCTTCTTGGAGATCAGTTTATGAGGGCTGGGGGCTAATGAACAGGACCAGTGCCCTTCAAAAAACACTTGTGGGTACAGGTGGGCATGTCTGGTTTTCCAATCTGAGAGGACACAGCGCGCGCCACGAGGAACAGGCCTTGACCATCACCACACACAGTACTTCTGGCATCCCGGTCTTCAATGTCCATGCCTCCAAACGTGAGCTTAGGGCTCATTCAAGGCCCCACCTACAGCCCTGTAAGGGCTCCCCTGGCTGAGACTGATTTACCTCATGTGGAACTGAGGCGCTCACAGGAGGCACACGGCGGCTGCTGCACTGTTCGGGGAGACATCCAACATCAAATCTACAAGAGGAAGGAAGTGGGCTCTTGACAATGATTACTGCCAGTTATATGACAGAGAGAACTTCAAGGGATATTTAAGTGAAGCAGGGTGGCGTACAATCCCAGCCAGAGTATTTAAAAAAAAAAAAAAAAAGCGGCTTTGAACAAAAGCTTAGCAAAGCAAAATGTTAGGCATCCATTTTGAGGGGAGGGTATGCTTTAGGAGTCTTTTTAGGGGTGTGCTGCAGGGATGAAAGACTTACGTGATAGCTGTTCCCCCCACTCTGTGGATTACACACACCCATTCCAAGCCATTAATGTTTTATTTAAAAGGCGAATGTCTTCAGATGCATTTAAGATAAATATGCTAAAAATCAATCTGTTTGCTCAGGCTGCAGTTAAAAAGTGTGAACAGTTCCCAACTGGGGAGGTACTGCTGGGTATCCCCTCTGGGAGATTCAAAAGAGGTAGTTTCAATATTCACATTGATTTGAGGACCAGAGGAACAGACAGAAGAAAATTAGGAAGGCCGGAGTGCTTCTTCCACAGAAGCCAAATTTAACAAGATTATGAAAGAAAACATCAAGCTACTTCAAAGGGAAGGTAAGCTGGCCTTGGCTCAGAACCCGGGCATAAAGAACCAACACGGTCCTCGCCAAGTCCCCAGCCTCTGACAGACAGGACACACCAGGATGCCTCGCACACCTGGTGCCAAAATGTAATTTTAGCCTCAATGCCCAGGAGGAAACCTTCACCAGAAGTCTTCTCCACACACTTCCCTTGAACAAAAACCTTGAACAATTTCCCCTGACCCAGATATCTTCTTCAAGGGCAAGATGGGGAGCCCGCAGGCAAAGGGGAGGGAGAAGGGGTGGGAGGGGCTGGTTCAGGGGAGCCTTCAGTCAAGCCGCTGCCGGACACCTTGGCTAAGGCACAAAGACAGGGTGACATCAGCCCATGGGAAGCGCACTGTCCCCATGGGCAGTGTCCTGTTTGCAAAGCCCCTGGTCCAGGAGGTGGGTCTGTCGGTAATTTTATGCTGCCATGCCGGATAAAATTGGCCACAGAATTCCAGATGGGGATGGTATCATTTTTGTTTGTTTGTTTGTTTGTTTGTTTGCTTGCTTTTTGTTTTACTAACCCAACAACAAAGTCCTTGGAACTGCAAGGTCCTACAGAGTGATGTACCCTGAACGTAACGGAGGGATGTACCCTGAACGTATGAAGGTTGGTAAGAAATGGATGCAAAGCTTCTGTTATAAGGAGCAGGCTGAGGACGAACCACACAGTACATTCTTAAGTGAGCCAAATCTCCGTTCTTCCACACCAGCCAACCTGCCTCTCTCTCTGGCTGCTCGGCTTACATCTTGATCGCTAAAAATCTACATTTCGATTTCAGTATCTCCAATAGCTCTCGATAGCATTTAAAAGATAAGACGCTGAATGGGGTGCACCCGAACATGACAAGAACACTTCTGCCTCCCGAGCTATCATCAAGGAGAACCCGGCTGAGGATCCAGGAGCCCGAGGAGGAGACGTGGAGATTGCCAAAGGAAGGTAACCATATCAGCCCAAGCCTCGCACGTCAACAGAGAACAAAAAGTATTCACTTTCTTAATATTTAAGACAACTTCCTGTATGTCTCAACCTAAGAATTCCTTTTTAAACCTATGAGACACTGAGTATCCTGCATGAGTATCTACTGCTAGGGCAAGTATCTTGAAAGGTTCCTGGCTAAAATGTTCCAAATACATTATTCTGTGTGTGTGTGTGTGTGCATGTGTGTGCATGCGTGCGTGTGTGTGCTGGAACTGGGACTTCTTGCAAGCTAAGGAGGCATCTTAATGTCTACTTTGAGCCACATACCATCCTTAATTAAAAATGTTTGTTTTAAGACAGGGTCTCTAAGTTGCTAAGGCTGGCCTTGAACCCCAGTTCTGACCCTTGCCTTAACCCTATCCCTAACCCTCCCTGTACACCAGGAAGGCTTGAAGTTGTCCTAGCTGAGATTCTAGTCCTGTATCAACAGGCCTGGCTAACATCAAACGCTTAACCTAAAGAAATGTACTCGTTCCTGGGCTGTTTCTTCACAGAGCTTCTCAAGTGTGGTCTCCAGATAAAGCTATACTTTCGTGACCGGAGAGCCTACTACCGCAAGTTCCCAGGCCTCACCCCAGACTTGGTGACTCAGAAATCCTTGGGTGTAGGGACCAGCAATCTGTTTGAATAAGTACATTGGTGGTTTGGATGCATGCTGAAATTTAAGAAGCCCTGCAGCTTCAGACACCAGGTGTACTCACCATTAGTCACAGCCAAATAAAGGCCGAACCCCGCACGATGGGCTACATAAGGGCCACCCTGCCCTCCAGTCCCTGAGCAAAGCGTTGTCACAGATCAGACGCCAGCGAGAGAACAAACTTCTGACGAGTGCCTGCACAAAAGGTCTCCCATCGGTGCCCCGAGTGGACAATGAGGCTATCAGGGAGTGTCTGAAGGAAGAAAAAAACCCTGGAAAGAGTGACCTGGAAAAAGATAGAAAGTTCTCCTGATATCAGGGAGCTGATGGAAAAGTGACACAAAGTGTAGGAATTGTCCAAAGTGTGTGTGTGTGTGTGTGTGTGTGTGTGTGTACATTTAAGAATTCCTTTTAAAAAAATCTATGATACTGGGTATTCCACATGAGTATTTAATACTAGGACAAGTACCTCAAAAGCACATAACTAAACTGTTCCAGATATATTAATCTGTGTGCACATATGTCTGTGTCATATATGAGTGCACACTGTTCTTTCAGAGGACCCAGAACCTATCACTGGGTGGTTCACAGCTGCCTGTAACTCCAGCTATAGGAGGTCTGACACCTCTGGCCTTAACAAGCAAAACACTCTCTCTCTCTCTCTCTCTCTCTCTCTCTCTCTCTCTCTCTCTCTCCCTCCCTGGCCTTAACAAGCAAAACACTCTCTCTCTCTCTCTCTCTCTCTCTCTCTCTCTCTCTCTCCCTCCCTCCCTCCCTCCCTCCTTCTCAGCATTGGCAACATGCACTCAGCAGATGGGACCCGAGCCTCCCCGATTGCTGAAATGTTGTCATGGATTCTGGGGGAAGTAGAGAAATGATCTGTTTACCACGCAGTCCGCGAAGAAGGTCGATATTTAGCCATCCAAGGTCACACAGTCCGATGCGCCCACCTGAAGCAGTCTGAGCACAACTATTGGAAAGTTTGAAATTATCCCGCTAATCCTGCAGGAGAAGGGCTTGCTAGGGGCACGAAGCAGCATTCTCAGAATACCCATCATTCCTGGGGAAGAGACCGGATCCTTCCCCAGACCAACCAACAGCCAGTCTTTCAAGTGATGTGTGGGCTATACTTTTAAATTGTTAGCTGTCTAATGTGTAATGAGTCTGAAGTAATCAGCTGGACAATGATATCAAGGGGCATAAATATCCTGTGCTTCCCCCGACTCCAGTTAAGGGCTGGAGTGAGCAGTTAAAGGGCTAGCTGCCCGAGCAAGAGGACTATTTTAGATCCTAGAACCTATGTAAAACACTGGGCGGGCATGGTGGCCTGCCTGTCACCCCTGTCTCAGAAGGCAGAGATGGGATCCCCAGAGTAAGCTGGGTAGAGTGACTGGCGTTATGCGTGGGCTCTGGGTTGGATCAAGAGAATGAAGAAGGTGGAAAAGTGATGGAGAATTATTCCTGATGCAACCTTGGACCTCCATGACCACATGCACACATGTGTGCTTATATACATGCAAACACATATGCACATACATGTCTATGGAAAAGGAGGAGAAAAGAACAGAGTGCTGGGCTTACTTCTTCTTGGTTCACTAATAAGGAATTCTTACTGCTGCGATAACAGAACAGGCCCACAAACATTCTATTTTAAGGACTAGTCTAATCTCCAAGGGGCCAAGACTAGGATGTAAGAGCACTGCCTTTTCAGGGTTATATTCGTCTTAATGTTTCAGAGAAGAGGTTTGCACAAATAAAGTCAAGGTTCGTGGTTCTCTGGAAAGTACGCGAGAGAACGGGAAGCTTTCCAGAGATGTCCTGAGGGACCTTAAAATAGGGCTGGAGAGGCTGAAGAGACGCCTCAGTGGTTAAGAGGATGGGCTGCCCTTCCAGAGGACCCAGGTTTAATTCCTAGCACCTACAAGGTGGCTCACCACTGTCTGTAACTCCAGGTCCAGGGGATCCGATCCACTCTTCTGGTCTCTGTGGGCACCAGACACACTTGTGGTGTACAGACATACATGAAGCTAAAACATTCAAACATGCAAAAATTAAAAAAAAAAAAAAAGTAAAATGGCAGGGGTGGGTAGAATGGAGTGGAATAGGCCCTGAAGGCCTTGTTTTCTACCTTTATTCCATGGAAGATGGAGGCTATCCTCAACCTGTCAGTCAGGACCTCTTTGGGGGTTGAATCCTTTATAGGGATCACTTAAGACCATCAGAAAACACAAATGTTTATGATTCATAACAGTAGTAAAATTACAGTTATGAGAAGCCATGAAAATAACTCTGGTTGGAGGGTCATCACAACGTGAGGAACTGTATTAAGAGGTCGCCCGCAGCATCTCCAAGGTTGAGAGCCCCTGCTCTAACCTCATTATTGTTGCCAGTGATTGGTTGAGGAAAGGACACATGACTCGGTTCTAGTCCGAGCTGCTCCCTGGGGTGTTTCTGTGGGGAAAATTTCCCTAGTTCTGAAGGGAACAGAGGATGCTAGGTCAGGACGCGATGACTGGAGCTCCTGCAGCCACTTTGTTTCTGTGCAACCTGAGGGTACTCTGGCGTGAGGAGGGTGGGTGACTGCGACAACCAGGGTGCTGGTGGCAAAAGCTGTGCCAACGTGTCAATGAACTTTAAAGCTGCTCTTCTTGGATTTAAGTTATGAAACAGACCACTGGACTAAAAAGTGTCCTCGGGATATTATTTGCACCTAGAACACATTCAAGCAAGACGGTAAGTCAGAATGGATTCTTTGAGAGCTTGTGTTGCCAGGCTCCGTATATAGATTGTTTGCTATGGGGAGAGACTTCACTAGGAAGGTACTCTCGTGCTAAAAGAGTGGCACTGTGGGTAGAAACTGGGACGGGATGAAGAAGGGTTATTACCCAAAGTCCAGGAAATGTTCTATCCCGGAACCCTTCAAGAGCCAATGGACGGAGATCCAGAATGGAAGATAAGACGAGGACTACAGTGCCTCTGCCTTGAGCTCTGCTTGAAACCCCGCCTCCATCCACTCTCCCTTTGATGAGGTACTCGCTGGTGAAGCTCAGAGACCAGTGAGTAGCTCATACCCATTCACAGAGAGGCAGTCAAAAGGCAGCTATGGAATTACTTTCCAAAACCCATCCCAGAGGAAGGCTCTGCCCTGTGCCCGGGGCTGCTAAGCCCACAGGAGAAGCAGCTCTGAAAAAAGCTATAAGCTGCAGCATTCCGCACAGGGCACCCGGCTGCACTGTTACAGTAAATGAAATAAGTAATTATCCCCTCCGTGCTCCCAGTAATTACCTTCTCCAGCCAGTTTTTAAAATAGTTTCTATTTAACTTTCCTTTTAAGAAGAACAATACAATTACTAAGCCATCCACCCCTTTAACCTCATCTCCCAGAGCCCCAAGGTAAAGGCTAATTATCAAGACAAATAATTACATACCCAGTGTATCATCCCAGAGATCAAAATCTCAGAGCATGGAATTTCAGTAAGACTTTTGAGCAAGAAAGCCTGAAAAGGCTGGTGGCTACTAACACCAAAACACAAATCCTGCTAGGCATTCTGCTGTGACTGTCTACAGCAGTGGCTCTCAACCTTCCTGACGCTGCGACCCTTTAATACAGTTCCTCATGGTGTGGTGACCCCCAACCGTAAAACTGTTTTCGATGCTAGTTCATGACTGTAATTTTGCTACTGTTAGGAATTATAATGAAAATATTTGTACTTTCTTATGGTTTGGGGGAACCCCTATGAAAGGGTTTTTTGACGCCCCCCCTCCCCAAAGGGATTATGACCCATGGGTTGAGAGCTGCTGGTCTATAGCTTGACCTCTTTATACACTAAGGGTCAAAGGTCAACTCCATAATTCAGGCTTTTGTTAACTGGTTATTCAGGCTATGACTTCTCCCATTATACAGTCTTTGGCACTTCTCCCATTAGGGAGTCCTGGGCTCCAGAGACGCTGAAATACAGAGGATAATCCGAATAAGCATGTAGACAGAAGTGGGGAGAGGATACCTGGCCCTCATGGAGTCTTAGAGATGAGTAAGCTGGCCCCAGAGGGGAGGAAGCAGGCTCTTCCAGGAGGGCAGGGGCAGAGCCCACAGGATGGGGCGTGCATGGAGATGTGAGAAATCAGATATCCAAGCACGGATGACGAAGGCTGTGTGTGCCAATCTAAGGCATCTGTCTTGTAGTTTGGAAGCAACGAGGGTCAGTGACAGACACCTGAGCTCAGAGCTGGGTGAGCAGGGCTGGGTTCGTCTTCTGGAACTGCTGTTCTGGCTGAAACAAAGGAAATGGCCTGACCAGAAGGAGGGGAAGCAAGGAATCCCCCAGTTGTTCAAATGGAGGAGTTGGGGGTGGGGGAGGGTACATGGACACGGGAAATCGGGGCTGGATAACAGTGCAGATAACCGAGCCCCAGGGTGTAGATCCTGGTCCTCAAGAACCGTGGGGTGGCATCCCAGGGAGAGCATAAAACTCCTTGGCCAAGGGTTGGAGAGATGGCTCAGTGGTGAAGAGCATGGACTGCTCTTCCGAAGGTCCTGAGTTCAAATCCCAGCAACCACATGGTGGCTCACAACCATCCGTAATGAGACCTGCTGTCCTCTTCTGGTGTGTCTGAAGACAGCTGCAGTGTACTTACAAATAATAATAAATAAATCTTAAAAAGCAAACGAACAACAACAACAACAACAACAACAAAACCCCAACGCCTTGGCCAAGCTACCTACCCAGACCGGAAGTCTCACAAATGCTAGGGTGCCGGATCCACAAAGCACTCATTCCTTTGTGAGTCTCAGAACTTGTATAGATAATTCTGGGTACATACGGTACTGAGTATTTGATCCATTACCAACTCGCAAATTCATGGTCTTTATCTCAAAGGCAATGGAATAGACAAAACCTGTGGGTGAATTTGAAGCAAAGCATGCTAACGCTGAGCAGAAATAACAGTGATGCATTCATGCTCCTCCAACTCACGGTGTCATTTTTGCCGACCTTCAAACAAGCCAGGTTTGACTAAGCTTTCTGCGACCCCTCTCACCTAGGACCTGACTGATGCACGCTTTGGATTGTTATCTTTTACCCTTATTAGTCTCTTTCTTCTTAAAAGGAGTAGCCAGATTCCACTGTGGATGAGCTAAAACATGCAAAGAGCCCGGGCCAGCACGGGACACTTAGAGGCCCTCAGTCAGTACTGCCGCTATGTGACATTCTTTACGCCACCCGCAGTCACTCACTGGGAATTCCACTCATCTGGTCACTTCTTGCGCCTTCTCCCCATAGGCACAGGGCTGTCCCTGACATGTCTGTACTGCAGACTATAACCTCGAGCATGGTCTCCAGGGGTTAGAGAGAATCGGGCATCATTTGTTATTTATATTTGCTTCCGAGACCGATACCTTTCTCCCCAAGACATGTGTCTGGATATTTATAATCTGTTTACACAGGAGGCGAGAGACTAGTTAAGTTACTGAATCAGAAAATGTCATAGCTTTCCCGCGACTCAGCTGAGCAGATGGCAAACGACTATTTTTACGGCTTGTTTCCCCATTACATGTAGAAATATTTATTAACACTGTATTTCTGTTGCGCGTGTGCAAGCAGCAGGAGGGCACGGCAGGCAGCTGCTGCAGAGATGGGGGAGGGGCGCGGGAGCAAGCTGGTGCTCATCTTAGTAGACAAGCAAGCCCAGCCTCAGCTTGTGGGAGGGGAGCCCCAGATATCTGCTCATCCCTGTAACAAATAAAACAAAATAAAATAAAATAATAAATAAAAAAGGGCCACGTCAGCAAAACTCATCAGCAGGGCTAGGAGCAGACATCCTATGGCGCCATTCAACCTGAGACATTATTATTTTATGTGTTCTTGAGAAAGAAAAACCATTCAAGATGTGGAGTTAAGCAAGGGAAACCCTCCACTAAGTCACCAAGGGCCACCAAAGGCCACCCAGAAATCAATGCTCCACAGAAACAAGGGTTTCAAGAGATCTATCCCAGTGTGGGAACTGGAAACTGTGAGTCAAGGGAACCCTTCTCCGAGGGCCTGTCCCAGGGTGGGCAGACGGTCCTAAGGCAGGGAGTTAAACCTACGTTCTGGTTTCTCAGCGCCCCGAGTAACCATCAGAGGCAACGATTGCAGAGACAGATCTGTGACAAGCGTGCAAATGGGCCTCAAGGGACAGAACAGAAAGGCAGCCGTGGCCACTGCGAGGCCCACCTTGAGAGCTATTCAGGGTCCAGTGCTAAGGACAAAATCAGGAAGAGGTCAACACGGAAACCAAGGTCCAACACAGAGTGGGATCCAAAGATGACCCACCCCAGGGACCGGGGCTGGGGAGGACCTTCCGCTTTCGGTCCTCTTCTCTGATTTTCTACTTTCAAGTCAGGAGACAAACTCTCTGCTTTAGCCTTTTCCTAGTAATATAGAAAAAAAAAAATTACAACCAACAAAGACCCGCTGACTAGGGTCAGGCAAGAAATGAGATAAGCAACTGCTTTAAAATACTTTGTCTATTTAAACAATATTGTGTCAGGAAAACTGTGCTTGCTATAATTGACACAAGAGGTGCAAATGTTCCTACATTTTGTTTATTTTTATTTAGCATAGGGCTGTAAATAAACAAGTAAATAAACCCTTATTAAATAGCTAAATATATACTACTAATACTGGCCCCAACCCGATTTGGATACAAATTTCTCAGGAGGCTTAGTTATTACTTATTACTAAAAGCTAGAGGAGAGAAAAACTCCAAATCCATCAACCCAGGGTAGAATATATCTGTACTTAAACAAGTGGACTCAGTCACCACACATCTACTCCTGGTCACACCACCACCACCACCATCACCACCACCACCACCACCACCACCACCACCACCATCACCACCACCACCAAAATACAAGTGATGGATCTGTCTTCGTGAGGGTTTGTATTCCTGCACAAACATCATGACCAAGAAGCAAGTTGGAGAGGAAAGGGTTTATTCAGCTTACACCTTCCATATCAAAGGAAGTCAGGACTGAAACTCAAGCAGGTCAGGAAGCAGGAGCTGATGCAGAGGCCATGGAGGGATGTTTCTTACTGGCTTGCTTTCCCTGGCTTGCTCAGCCTGCTCTCTTATACAACCCAAGACACCAGCCCACAGATGGCACCACCCACAAGGGGCCCTCCCCACTAGATCACTAATTGAGAAAATGCCCCACAGCTGGATCTCATGGAGGCACTTCCCCAACTGAAGCTCCTTTCTCTGTGATAACTCCAGCCCGTGTCAAGTTGACACACAAAACCAGCCAGTACGGCATCTCTTTTTCTAATAGCTAGACTTCAGCAGGTGACCCCCACTGGGAACTGACAGGAAGGCAGAGCACCCCCAAAACCAGGACCATGCCACAGTGGGAAAGATCCTCAGCAGAGAAAAAAAAAAAGGCATGAAGTCAGGAGAAGGAAACTTCAGGGCCCGACCCCGAGGTGAAGGCTTCCATGTCAAACAGGGGTGGTTCTACTCGAACATAAGACATTTAAAGGGACAAGGGTGGGGGAAGGGCACCGCAGGGCATGGCTGTGACATCAGCGTTCAGAGGCTGAGAAAGAGAGATGGGGAGGTCAGGGCCAGCCTTGTGGAGAGAGGGAAAGAAAATGAGTGTGTGTTGAGATCAGGTGATGCGATGGATCTGTGTGTGTGTGTGTGTGTGTGTGTGTGTGTGTGTGTGTTTGCCTCTCCCTCTCTCCCTCCCCCCTCTCTATCTCTATCTCTATCTCTATCTCTATCTCTATCTCTATCTCTATCTCTATCTCTATCTCTATCTCTATCTCTATCTCTATCTCTATCTGCTGGGACTGAACTCTTGTCTTCTCTGCTCAGAACCAACGAGCCATCTTTCCAGACCCTCAGTATTGTATAACACAGTGGCTCTTCAGGCTGGGCCTTGTCTCCAGAGACTCGAGAGATTTGGCTCCATTTTAAAGGCAAACGCAGGTTAACTGTGTACCTTGGCGGACACAGCATCAGCTCTGTCTACCTGGCACCCTCCACAAGGCCCAGACTAACTGAGAATTACTCCCAAAAGCAAACAGGAAAAGAAAATACTCTCTAAATTTAGCCGAGAAAAATTAGGATTACATCAGGAGAGCCAGATCCTGAGCATGTGCTGACGAACCAGAGGGAGGGAACAATACAGTGTCCTCACCTGGACGTGCGTGCATGTGTGCGTGTTGTGCGTGTGTGCGTGTTGTGTGTGTGTGGTGTGGTGTGTGTGTGGTGTGTGGTGTGTGTGTGTGTGTGGTGTGGTGTGTGTGTGGTGTGGTGTGTGTGTGGTGTGTGTGGGTGTGTGTGTGGTGTGTGTGTGTGGTGTGTGTGTGTGGTGTGTGTGTGTGTGGTGTGTGGTGTGTGTGTGGTGTGTGTGGTGTGTGTGTGTGGTGTGTGTGTGTGGTGTGTGTGGGGTGTGTGTGTGTATGGTGTGTGTGTGTGTGTGTGTGTGTGTGTGTGTGGGGTGTGTGTGTGTGTGTGTGGTGTGTGTGCGGTGTGTGTGTGGTGTGTGTGTGGTATGTGTGTGTGGTGTGTGATGTGTGGTGTGTGTGTGTGTGTGGTGTGGTGTGTGTGTGTGGTGTGTGTGCGGTGTGTGTGTGGTATGTGTGTGTGGTGTGTGATGTGTGGTGTGTGTGTGTGTGTGTGTGTGTGTGTGTGTGTGTTAATGAGCAACAGGCAGAGAATCCCAACTCTATGAAGCTTCCTTCGGCCTAGGCTGGTCCCTGCTGTTGATGAGGCCGGTTTGAATTGCAGTCCATCCATCTGTCTGTGCGTCCATCTGTCTGGACCCACTGCCCAGCATTTAAATGCATTTAAAGCAGCATTTTCTCCAGACACGCTCTTTTGGCAGTACACTCTAAATACAGTGGTTCTTAACCTTCCTAACCCTGTGACCCTTTAATACAGCTCCTCACGACGTGGTGACACCCCCAAACCTTGCTAGCATTTTTTTGTCTCCTTTGTAACTGTAATTTTGCTACTGTTATGAACTGTGATGTAAGTATCCGATATGCAGGATATCTGGTATGATATGCAGCCGCTGGGAAAGAGTGGGGCTGCGACCCACAGGTTGCAACCACTGCTCTAATGGACCATTTTAGCCTTTTTAAAAAAGAGATTTATTTCTACTTTATGTGTATGAGTGTTTGCCTGTGTGTGTAAATTACACCATCTGTGTGTGGTACCCATGGCAGCCAGAAGACTGTCAGATCCTCTGGACCTGGAGTTAGTCAGAGGCTGGTGAATCACTATGCCGGTGCTGGGATTCAAACCCTGGTCCTCTGGGTCAACTGAAGCTAGTGCCCTTAACCACTGAGCCATCTCTCCAGCCCATTTTAAAGCACGGGTGCCCTGAGGCTTGAAGCTCCTTTCTGTTCACTGTATTCTAAACCTCGGCCCGAGTGACTATTACTGTGGGGGCAGCTTCAGTGAGCAAGGCAGTACCTTGGAGAAAACACCAATTTGAAGAGTGATTTTGTGTGTGTGTGTGTGTGGGGGGGGTGACCTTATGTCTGGGGATTTTCCAAACATCCCCTTGCACAAGAAGGAAGGTAGAACTGTAAAACTTTCAACAATGGGTAACTATCAGAAGAGCCAACCCACAAGTTTCCAGTAGATTCAAAGGAAAACCCGAAAAACAAAGGCACGGAGGCCAGGTCTGTTCAGGCCCACATGGATTTCTGGGAAACCAGGAAACAAGGTTTGCTTCACCCCGAGAGAGCTGACAGCCAGCGTTTTTGTTGGACTTGAGTTCTTAAAGATGTAAATGTTTCCTACTCCCAGCCTTTGGCTGGCAGCTCCACTACAAGTGCTTATCGGGCGCCTGCTTGATAAGGGCTTAGGGACCGCACAGAAAGCTTAGTTTCAACAATTCTTTCCAGTGGGTCTTTTCCTCCAGGCAGGAGTATAGGCATTGGGGCTGATCTACAGGAATCGGCTGCCGAGGGAATCCAAGAGAGGTGCTGGGGTGGGGTGGGGGAGGGAGTGTTTGCTTTCCTGATTCCTCATAAGAAACTGGACAAGTATTTGTCTTTCTGGCATTGGCTTGTGTCACGTACTGCAGTATCTTCCATGTTCAAACATACTGTCCCAAATGTGTGATTTGATGAATACCTTAGTTGTGCCAATATCTTATTTATCTATCTACTTATTGTAGGGATACAGATATGTCTTCCATCTTTAGCTATACAGGTAAAAGGGGAATTGCTGTATCCTATGACGGTTCTAAATGAGAGGAAATTCATACTGTTGTCATAGTGACAACACAGTATTAACTTTCAAAGCCCCTAATGGCATGTGAGAGTTTTACCCCACACACATGCCTTCACCAACACCTTTTAAAAAAAAAAAAAAAGTCATTAGACAGGGTGAAATTTCAAGGTGGATTTGACCTGCATTTCTCTGAGGTCAAATGCTGTTGACCATGTTTCCATTGTCCTGTCATTCTGCCTCCTGTAAGGTCCCCTGTAAAGCGACTTCTCTGAGGAATGGTGAGTCTTTTCACCCACGCACATGGCGCAAGATGGGTGTGGTGGATCATTTCCTATCAACTTGACACCAGCTGTAGTCATCAGAGGAAAAAGGAACCTCAATGAAGAAATTGCCTCCGTAAGATCAGGCTGCAGGCCGGCCTGGAGAGCATTTTCTTAATTAATGATTGATGAGGGGGAGGGGCCCAGCCCGCTGTGCTGTCTCCCGGGTTCTATAAGAAAGAACCCAGGCTGAGCAAACCACGGAAGAACAAGCCAATAAGCAGCACTCCTCCATGGCCTCTGCATCAGCTCCCGCCCTGGCCTGGCTTCCTTCAATGATGAACTGTAACATGGAAGTGTAAGCCAGATAAACGCTTTCCTTCCCATCACAGGGCCTGAGGAGAGCCGGGAACCGTGGGACACATGCTAGGAGCTTCTTAGTACTCTAATGGAGGTTAGCTTGGAGACAAAAACCTCTAGTCATTGGTTCTAGATAAATCTGACGGGGATTCAGGTATTCCTTGGCTGACTAAAAGGTTCTATTCTTTATCTTCTCTCCCTCATTTCTAAGTTCCCATGACACAAAGCTATAAAAGCTTTCTATGATGTGAAAGCTATAAAAGTTTAAAAGTTGGAAAAAGATTAATATAAGCATCTCCCACACCGCGCCTCCTTCCTTCCTAAGAGGCGTGAGTGATATTTGAGATTCCCAGGACTGAAAGAGCACCTAGACCTCCTCATGTCTACAGTTAGGGGTACGCCCCTCCCACTGGGTGATCATCAGAAAGACGCCACAGTCAGTGGGGTGATGATACGCTGATATGCAGTGGGCTTTCCTCAAGCCCACAAGAGCAGCCCACGCCAGATGCGGGCAAAGAGGCATGGACTCCAGCTGGCGGGGAAAAGGTTATCAGAGAGCGGGCTTGTTTCTCCACTAATTCTGAGAGTCGTTCCTTGAGGATTCCAGAACAGTCACAAATGGACTGCATTCTAAGGTCTTGCTTGAAGTCACATGTGTTTTCCCCCAGGAACTGGCCACCTGTCAGAAACCCCTGCGTGGACATGGACTCCTCTGTAGCAATGACTTGAGAATTTGTACACTTACCATGCCCACGTGACACCGAATCTGAACGTGACTCAAGGTCACCCAGAAGCCTTGCTCACACTGATTTTACTGTCATAGACAATAATGAGCTTCACAGAGCTCACACTCACTGACAGGCTTCTGACAGAGCTAACACACACACAACCACACATTGATCTCTCGACGTCGTCACCAATCTCTGAGGTGCTAACCTTACCCTAAACTGTGAGGTGCTCTGCTACCTGTATAAGACGAGGCTCCAAAGTGAAAGGTTTCACTACAGAGCGTAGGACCTGCCTCTTGTCACACTCCCTGCCGTAATGAGCCCGTCCCTCAGGGACCATATACCCAAATAAACTCGGCCTTCTGTAAGTGGCTTGGACAAGTCTGGTTTTGTTCTGTGGTATTTTGTTCTGTCACTGCGAATAGAAAAGTAACTGCTATACCAACCAAGGAAGAGTCGGCCTTGTGTACCTTAAAATTATATTAAATTCTCAACATTCTGATGTTTCAACATTTAAATATAGGAGGTTTTTTTTTTGTTTTTTCGTTTTTGTTTTTGAAATTCCTTAGAAATGACTGCAAGGCTGACAGAGAAATCCACAAATTGAAGGTAAAATTACTTACAGATCATCACGTGCTTTTATCCCTTGCTGAATGCTGGAAAGCTAGCAGGATTATCTGGTGGCTTGTTTCATTCTAAAAAGAATCAAAGATTCTGGAACTGATGTCAGCTCTTTGTGCAAACATTTAAACAGTCTCAAAATGTAAAGCAATCTTTACTCAAAACTAGCTTTGCCCTGATAGACAGTTTGACTGCGAGGTATCAGACCCGGAATAGAGACCGCAGTTCGTTTCTTCCTCGGTGGATGTAGCTTGACTCTGCGTGCCATCTACACCGAGCACGCTGCTCCCGGTAACGCTGTGGTTTGTCCAAAGGAAGTGGGGATTGCGTGGGCAGCACTGCGAGTGACCTTCAGGTGTGCAGGGTGGGTTACATCAGGAGTGGGTGGGCCACACTTATTCTCTGACAACAACTGCCTACATTCAGCTTGGCACCCGGGGGTGGGGGGGCGCTTCCCAAAGTGCGTTTGAGTGTCAACAGCCAAGAGTTCAGTTCATCCTCCACTCCGCCCACACGCTCCTTCTAGAAGACGTTCCTTTCTATAAACACGTGTTTTCGTCTTTATGAAAGCGGCAAGCCTAAGTAACGCCCGCTCCTGTGAGAAACCCGAACCGGAACGCGGACCGGACCGCTGAAGAATGCTTCCAAGCGAGACTGGGGACCTCGCCAGGACCCAGAGAGCTGATCTGAGCCTGCGCCAACCGCGAAGGCGCAGGCGGCCGCACCTTGCCCTAACTTTCCGTGGGAAAACCAGAAGCTCTGCGGGTAGTTTTTCCTACCAGCCCATTTTGCAGGCCACCCCCTCCCCCATCTCCCATAGCCCTACGAAGCAAGAGCGGCTGGCTCCTTATCACCACCGCCACCGCCACTGAGTAGCTGGTAAGGGTGGTGCTGGCTCTGCCTGCCAGGCTGGCTTCCAGAATAAACAAAGCTCAGCTTCAAGGTCCCCACCACTTCTTTGGACAGAAAGATAAGATAATTATTTCTCAGATAAAGCAGAGAAACCCGTGTGAATACGATCGGGCATTTTTGAGAAAATAAAGGAAATGAAAACCAGGACACTAGATGCTGTGTGCATGCCTCCCCCCAGCCCCCACCCCGCCACCGCCCCCTTAGCTTTGGGTTCCATTTATCTTCTGGGGACAAAAGAAATGTTTGGATTGGAACACTTAATGCCAAGTGTCAGCTGTAGAATATAAACTTGATAAGAGGATGGGCATAGTCCTTAAAGATGGCTTCTATACCGCAGACTCTTCATTACGAAGTGTTAGGAGGGCCACGCGCCAATCCCAGGAGGAAGGCCTAAGGCCGAGCATGGAGTCCATCTTGGTCATCTGCCCCCTGCCAGACTAGAAGCAAATCGACGTAAATCAAAAATGCCCTGCCACAGACTGGGCCATCCAGCAGAGGAACTGCAGGCTCACCAAGGAAGACACTGAACTTGTGGTGCATGTGGGATAATTACTATCTCAACTAATATTAGATGTTTCCAACACGGGGAACCTGATGAACTGGGATGGATGGATGGATGGATGGATGGATGGATGGATAGGTAGGTAATGGGTGGATAGGAATTAAAAAATTCCCATGGTGACATTTGGTATCTAGAAAATAAATATGAGTATTCCTTTATAGAACATGAAGCTAAGTCACACTTAGATTAAACGCCAGCTCTGAGAAGTGACAAAGGTTTTGCAAATTAACATAAAGATCTGAGTGACACAGCCTGACGGTAACTTAACTTTTAAGTGCTTACTTTAACATCCAGCACAGGACCCACCATGGTTAATTTAAGGGTTAATTTAAGTTGCTCCAGAAACGACTTCAACGTTAACTACATCCAAAGAAATCACTGGCCCATTATCAGAGGCTTGCCTGAGTCCTTGTGGGTTTACCTGACAATGAAAGCGTTCTGGGGATTAAATTAAAAGAAAATCAAAAAGTCTAGTAGTACGGGCATGTCCTGCCTATAATCCCAACACTTAGGAGATAGATCAGAGACTTCAAGTCCAGCCTTGGCTACACGCTGAGACTAAGCCAATCCGAGCTGCGTGAATGAGACCCTGGAACAATTCGGCAGAGAAAGGCATTATTAATCCGAATAAGTTCTGAATTTACCCAAACCTGAGAAAGCCCTCCTTATTGCCCAATATTTGGTAGCATTAAACAACATTCTTTGAGTGTCAGTCAGGGTGTGGTGCTGCGCTGTTGCTGGGTGGGGAGGTGATTCTGGAGTCAGGCGTACAAAGGAGCTCCTGCTGGTCTCCAAGGTGAGCCTCTCGTGGGCTGTTCTGCCTGACCAGGCTTGTCTGGGCATCCACTCGCACGGCAGTCCGGCTCCCCTGCCAATCTCGGGCATACTGGCTCCTGCCTATAATCCCAGCTCTCAGGAGGCGGATGCAAGAGGCTTAGGGGTTCGAGTCCAGCCTTGGCTATCCAAGGAATAGCATGGGCCAATTTTTCCTAGAACCCGAAGCCGAGTTCCCCATTTCCTCTTCCCTTCCTTGTGTGTGTTTAGTCAGTCACATGCCAGATGGTGTCTCCCCTGTCACTGTTTTCTGTCTTTAGACATCAAGGGGAGTAAAATGTGTTCCAGGGTCATAGGCCTAATGTGGTATGCTGACCTAGCCCGTAGCCAGAGGCTGGTATTAAAACTGCACCAATGCAAAGATCAGCCAGAGAAGTAGAGACAAACAGCCAAATTAACCAACTGTTTCCCTAGAGTGGAGCTTCTTAAATATTCTTCCTCTAGCAGCAACTTCTGCCTGGGAAATTTTCACACAAGCCCATGGATATAAAAACCTACTGAGCCATCTCACCAGCCCTGAATATATATATATATATATATATATATATATATACACACACATACAGGGATATATATATATATATATATATGACTATGCCCACTGAAACACACACACACACATACACACACACATACACACACACACATACACACACACACACACACACACATACACACACACACACACACACACACACACACACGGTGACACTACTGAGTCATGTCTGAGGACACTCTAGGTGTTTAGTGGACAGGGCCCAGGGAAGCAGAATAACCAGCCACCCATAGGGCAACCCCATGCAACAAGGAGCTGGCCCATGCAAAGAGCCACGAGGCTAAGACAAAGGGCAGGTTTTCTAGGACCTTCTAAATGCTAGCCAAGACACACAATACAATTCTAAAATCGGATCACTGTTAGCTTAATATATTATTATAATGTTAAAATAATCTAATTTTTCACTAAAAAACAGGAAGGTATGTAATCTGTCTTCAAAGACAGAAGTGGGGAATCAACCTTACGAAAAAAAAATGAGAAAAGCACCTCATTTCCTAAGATCTAAAAAATATTTCCACCCGTAAAGTAATTTTCACATCTTATTGATGCACCATGAATTATAATAACATTGGTGTTATTCTAAATGACTGTCAATCCCTCCTACTGTGGTCTAAAAGTTTAAAGAGAAAGCAGCAAGGGACATGACTGGGAACAGGGTAGCCTTAGCCCTGAGCTAGCGGGACACACTGCAGTTCGTAGTTCCTAGTAAACCCACTCCCAAACCCCAGTGCCATCCAAAGGTGCCCACAGCTGTCCCCCGGGCTCCTGTGGAAAGGAGGAAGCACAAAAGGGCTCTTTCAAGCATGGGCTTTTAAGTGGCTTTCCTGCCTTAAAAAAGGGAAGAAAAAAAAAAAAATCAGTCATGATGCAACTGAACTCCCCAAAAGGCTGCTAACACTGCCACCTAGTGGACAGTGGCAGAGGCAATAGAGAGTCCCAGACCCAGAGAATATCTCTAAAGCAAGTCCCGGAGGCTAAACCCCATCTCAAACTCCTTTGAGGCATTCCATGCAGAACACTGAGGAGAGGCGACAGTAGAAAGCCATTGGAATGTGGATTGCTCCATGTAAGAATCAGCCAAACTTCAGACACACACGAACATAGTGGGGTGCACAAATTCTATTTTCCCACTGGACATGTCTGTCCATCTCCAGGAGTGACTGTCGCCAGCTGTCCTCACAGAGTGTGCTGCTGTGGCAGCCTCCCCCCCCCCCGCCCACCCCCACCCCCCCGTATGGCAACTTTCTGTGGTTTTCTTGAGTTGATGCCCAGTTAACCTCAGGGGCCCTGCTGAGTATCAGGCCCCAGGTCCTGGTTTCCCTAGGCTGTGAGGGGAGCAGCAAGCAGAACAGATGCCTATTCCAGCACGTCCCCAAGTCCTCAGACAACACAAGCTGTCCCCGCCTTCCCACTTCCCCTTCCCGAGGTCCCAGGATCTTCATCCACTGATTTCATGGTTTATTTTACATGGTCTTCTAAGCTACCCTCGAAATTTTCCCAAATCAAGACTGATGCGTACAAGTAAAAGCCATCAGGAAGGCTTGGGCATACATTGTGTTCTCGATGGGGTCCTGGTGGTGCAAACACACGCATGGGACAATGGGACTCCTGACCCGTGGGGTCTCTTCTGACTCTCACACTTTCTACTAGGAGACCTGCTGATACACAAACCAGACCTATGATCAGTGTCCTCATCAAAGCGATGGCCCACCTTCTTCTCATCCCAGAATGGCTTCCTGGCACGCCTGCCTTCAATCCCTGCAGCTTGCTCAGAGGACAGGGCCGTCTCCACTTATCACCCGACAGATCCAGTCTTAGTCAGCACTTTGCCCATTCCTCTCGACAGGTACCCATGCATTCCCAAGTATCAAGAGCTGGTATGAAAGGTTCCTGTTTTGCTATGAAGACTTATCTTAAAGGCACAGAGTAAATGAGTACAGAAGCAGGCATGAAGATGACTACATTGAAACCCCTTATTCAAAACACCCAGGCTGGCGCGGGCTGGCTTTTCACCACATCTGTGTGTACGCCCACACTGAACTGCCTGCAACCTGTGTTTAGGTAATGACTAGCACCCAGGTGGGGGCCATCACCTAAGTCCTTCGCACTAGTAATGAGACACTAGAAACTATAGAGGTCGCAAAAATGACCTTCTTCATCCTACGCCCAAGAGCCACAACACTGGGTTCTGGTTGTTTTCTTCAGAACCGTCTGGAGCATAAAATGGCTGGAGGATTCCTATCAGCAAAGGATGGGACAGGAGATGTGGGTGGGTCGGGAACGCAGGTATTCAGGATAGCAGGTGTGTTCCTTACGCAAACGGAAGCCGCTTTTTATTTCAGAACATTGTGTTTTATAGGCTTAGGCGTGCATGCACTCAAGAGTCATGTGCTCCTGGAGCTGAATAGGACTGAAACATTCCTAGGAAGATGAATGATCAAAAACACTGGGAAAATGAGAACAGTATCATCCGAAGGCCAGGGCATCAGCCTCCAAGCTTCTGACGCCGTCCTATACAAGATAGGACGCTGTATCCAAAAGCGACAGAAAACCTAGCTTGTCTGGAATTGGCCTCCACGCAGGGGACACAAATCTAATCTAGATACCAGGTGTCTGGTGAGGACACATTAGAAAGAAAGTGTGACAGACAGAGGGTCTTGTGACTTTTATTTCAATTGAACCATCGGGCGAGGCCTCTGCTTTGTCCCACCTTATTATGTTCTGGATGGAATCCAGGGTCTGATGGGAAACAGAGTCCAGCCGTGCAATTTTAGAAAATAGGAGCGGAAGGCTCAGAGAGTGAAGAATTAGGTCCAGAAAGCTGGGCTTGGTTTGGTGTTGGTGTCTGCAACTTAGTGAAATTCCTTGGTCTGCTGTTCTGTTTGTTTGTTTGTTTGTTTGTTTGTTTGTTTTTGAGACAGGGTTTCTCTGTATAGCTCTGGCTGTCCTGGAAATCACTCTGTAGACCAGGTTGGCCTCAAACTCAGAAATCCGCCTGCCTCTGCCTCCCAAGTGCTGGAATTAAAGGCGTGCGCCACCACTGCCTGGCTGAAGCCAATGTTCTTAGTAGAAAGTTGTGGTCTAGGCCAGTGCTAACCAACAGAACTTTGGGGGCCAGTAACATGAACTCCTTAAAGACCAAACCCCCAGTGTTCATGTCTGGTCACCTTCTCTCTTGGAACATGGGGGACAGAGACAAGCTGGCACACAGAGTGGCTTTTACCTATTGCCAGTCAGGCCTGCCAGGTGTGCCCAAGACAGAGTTCGAAACAATCCAACAAAACAACGAATTGAGAGCTCACCATCACCGCCTTCCTCAGGCTCCTAAAAGGCACGGGTTCTGCCAACAGCAGCACTACAATACATACTAGTCTCTTGCCCATGGCAATTCCCAGATAGACAGCAAGACCACAAAAATGGATTACTACCTGTGGATCTCGACCATGAAGACAAATCTCGAAAACAGCCAGTTCATAGACATGAAGACAGACTGAGTGTCTCAACCCACCCTCCCTGTACTGCAGGGTCAGTCGGCCATCCCTTCAGGAACCCCAAAAGATCATTCTTCACTGATCCATAAGGAGTCTTCGGTGACTGTTGGCCCAGGAGAAGCTGGGGCTGCCGATTCCAGCGGTAGCTCACAGAACAAGGACAGCCCACAGGAGCCCGCCCTTTGCCATCCAACCACGACATCACGCCAGCAGTGGACAGCACAACAGCTTGCTGGGAGACAGAACTGCATGCCATTAGAGGACGTCACACAGCCAACCCTGCACTTGGCTTCACTGCTTAACTCCATAGGACATTACCATCATTTCTATCAGAGCCTGTTCCCACCAGGGTCCTCTTTCTCATTCTGTGTATCACCAGCTTAAGGACATATGTTTCATATGCCGTGGTTCACTTGACAGAGTGGCGCTAAGGTTGGGTAGACAATGACTTTCGTTTTTTTTTTTTTTTTAGCCTTATAGATGTCTAAATTGTTCCACTTTGTAAAGATAATTGTGTTTACTTTGATAGTTTAAAGGAGTTTGATAAATAGAAAGTGCTCGAAAATATTAAAATATAAGTATCCTCAAGATCTAGTTATGCGTTATGAATGTATCCCAAGGAAATAAATGACTATAGCATGAAGACTTCATTCGATGATATCTGATGTGGCAAAAGATTAATCACTGTCTACATTTTTTAGCATTAAAACATATATTATGGAATGTTAATGCAACTGAATATTAAATTGTAGAGGTTCCAGAAATAAGCTGAAAACTCAGCACCTCAAGAAAATTCCAAGCTCCAAAATAAAAATTATACCACATCGAAACGTATACTAACTATATAAACGAGGACGCTGGTTACATTAGAATGGCAAAATTTATAGGGTCATTTGAAAACACCTTGCTTTCTTAAACAAATAGACATAAACTACCTGCTAGCCACTGGCCTGTGGAAAATTAATTTGGCTGCAGTTCCAAACTAAGCTATTGATCAGGCTAGCTCACCTTTACTCGGAGTTGACTCCAGTAGAATTTACAGGCTTGAGTTGTAATGAAAAAGCCACTAAAGGAGATGAGAGAGAGAGAGAGAGAGAAAGAGAGAGAGAGAGAGGGGGGGGGCAGGCAGGCCATGGATTAAAAGGCAAAATGGTAAAATGTACGCAAGAGGATCAATGACTGTGGGATGTCTTTACATTGGTTCTGTGGTATCTGCCAATTAAAGCTAAAGAATCCCCAAAGGATTCACAAACAAAACCATTTAACTTAGAAGCAGTGGGCTGACGGATGCTCTCTCAATTAAAATTCTGTTAGCGCCATCACACAACTGACGGTGCACTCACAGGTTTCACAACAAGGTCAACTTTACTCGTTGAGGGGAAACCGACACTTGGTCTTTTTCTCCCTCCCTTTATCTAGCCGAAGGGCCAGGAGTCAAGTTTTCTTCCCTTTGGTGTCCTTACAGGAGCTCCAGCCCCAACGGGCAGCCCAGGAAGGAGAGTAGGAGGGCGGCAGTGACCCGAGCGCCGAGAGGAGCCGTGAGTACATGCCTGTGTGTCCTTTCCCATGCTTCCATCCAAGAACAGGCTGTACGGAGGCAGCGCGTATGAATGCACCCATTATGCCCTTGCCTATCCCACTCAAGGTCTAACGCTGGCTTAGGTCACCTCCCTTGGATACAATCTGTACCATCAACTGGGGTGGAGGCTGCTCCGCCATGAGTCGTTGGCTTCGTCTGGGTTGCTCTTCAGGTGTGGTTCACCAGGCACACCCTAAGAACCGACAAGTCCTTCTCTTTAAGAACAAGTTTTGGGTTCTGCTTCTTCCGAGGGCTTGGAGAGAGACCGGGTGACGGCCTCTGCCTGACCGATGGCTGCCCTCTGCCCATGTAAGAGGCTGTATATCTCTGTAGAGCCAGTCCGCCCCTTTACACATCAACCACTTGAAAGGTCTCCATCAAAACGCTCTCTGGTACACTCTTCCTCTTTATGTGGTCTGAAACAACTGCATTGTCCCACAGATAACACTAGCCAAGGGAGATGAAAGGGGGTCTGTTGCTCATGCTCAGACACGTGTTCTTCCTTTGTATCCCAGGCTGGTCTTGGACTCACTAGCTGGCGTGGGCTGGCCTCTAATTCATAATTCTTCTCTCTCCTCATCTCAAGTGCTGGAATAACAGCTCCGAGGCACCACACCCAACTCCAATAGAATGTTTTTAAAAAATCTCTTAGGTCTTTAAGAGTATATACCAACACTGGTTGAGCTGGAGAAATGGCTCAGTGGTGAGCAGCACTGGGTGCTCCTCTAGATGACCTGGGCTCAGTTCCCAGCACCTCCACGGCAGCTCACTACTGTCTGGAACTCCAGTTCCAGGGGGATCCCGTCCCACCAGGATCACACGTGGCACACACCTAGATGCAGGCAAGGCAAAGCACTCCAACACATAAAATCAAATGGATCATCTTAAAAAAGATTGGTTCTATCATCAAAAACATCACATAGAGTTTCTCTGTGTGCGCACTAGTGCATGCAGTGAAAGTGTGTGTGGGGTGTGTGTGTGTGTGTGTGTGTGTGTGGTGTGATTTGATTATCTGCAATACCACCCTAGGCAAATATGCACAACCATGCCTGGCTTTTTAAAAACAAAACAAACACAACACAACAACATGGTGCTATATAGACTGGAACTCAGGCCCTCGTGCCCGTACAGCAGGCACTTTACCAACTCCCCGACTCCACATGATGTCATACCTGCTGTAATTGAGAAAGTTTTGCCTCATCCTTCTTCCAAGAGTCCACAGTACTGGATAATTGCACAGAGAAATTTCCACATGAAAAACCTCCAGTGCTATGCTTCAGACAGCCAAGGGCAACAGGTGCAGGAGGGAGAAGGTTTTGTTGTCGTTGTTTGTTTGTTTGTTTGTTTGTTTTAGCGTGCTTCTAGATCCACAGTTCTCAACCTGTGGGTTGTAACCCCTTTGGAGATGAAATGACCCTTTCATCAGAGTGGCATCTTAGATATCCTGTATAGCAAATATTTATAACTCATAACATTAGTAAAATTACAGTTATGAAGTAGCAACCAAGGTGATTTTATGGCCGGGGGTCACCGCAAAAGAACTAACTGCATTAAAGGGCCACAGTGTTAGGAAGGTTGAGAGCCACTGCTCTAGATCAGCTGAACGTCACACCCCCTTGGCTCTCTCCTGGCAGCCATCTTTGCCGCTGCTCTGTAACCTCTCCTCTACCACAGTAACTTCAGCCCTCGCAGATCTGAGAGAAAATCTTTCTGGAACCCCACCTCTGGGCTGGGCGAGCTGACGGTCCGGCTCCCCTAGCTTGGGGAAAAGCACACAGCATACACGTGCAGCCGGTGTTGGGTCAGTATGGAAAGCAAGACTGCACTAGAGTCAACACGTCAGAATGGGAGAGGGCCGGCTGAGTCTGTGCTGCACAAGCACAGTCACCTGTTCAGGAGTGGCTGAGGAGACGCAAAAGTAATCTCGAGGCTATGCTAAACCACCCAACAGCATGGGAAGAAAACTGTGTGTGTGTGTGTGTGTGTGTGTGTGTGTGTGTGTGTGTGTCGCGCGCGCGCGCTCGCGCACACTCATTACACTCAGATCATACATTAAAGGATGGCCCACAAAAACTAATAAAATGCAAAGTTGACTGCCAGCCATTTTCCCTGGGCATAAAACACTTAAAGATCGGAGTGGGCTAACTTACCCAGCACCTCCTAGCTTTTACACCAATTCTAGAGTCAGCATCATCTCATCCAAACCTTACCAAACACAATCTCCCTGAGGGCAGGGTGAATGTCGGTAATTCGCCCAACCACTCCCTCTTTTCTCTCAATTTCTTTTCCCTTCCCTCTCTTGTCTACTATCTCCACAGAAGAACAGCGTCAGGCACCTAGCAGGACCTTAATACAGTCCCGATGAGCGCACGAACGAGCATTAAGATGCTTGCTAACTCGACTCTCACTAGCTGCAGTGGATGTATAAGGGCACTGGCTTCGACCTTAAAAAAAAAAAAAATCACATCTTTTAAAGGACTCAGAACACAGGGCCACATGTCAGCACGAGCCCCGAGTCCCCCTCCGCCATGGCGCATGGAACTCCCAAGTCCCTCTCCCTCCCGTGGATGGGTCCTTGCCCAGCCTAAGAGAGGAGCTCTCTCCAGACATCTGCCCCCTTACACATTTTCATGCCATTCTAGACACGGTGGCTTTCTGGACTAAGCTGCTTGGTTTCCTATATCACTAAGGATTTAGTGTCCTCAGTCCATAGGAAAGGGGAGAGGGACTCTTCCCTACCTCATTTTTCTCCTGATCCTCTCTTACTCCAGTACCACTAACATATACTGTTTTTGTTTTAAATCCTGATTATGATGCTTTTCAAAAAAAATTTGTTTTTAATTGCGTTTACGAGGGTTTGTACACATGACTGCAGTATCCACGCGGCCACAAGAGGGCATCTATCCCCCTGGAACTGGCTTTACAGGCAGTTAGTTGTGAGCTGGGTGAGAAGTGCCGGGGACCCTCCAGAAGAGGCGTTCCTAACCACTTACCCATCTCTCCAGCCCTTATGCTGCTGCTTTTAGACCCACGGTTTTACCATGGTGTGGAACATGCTGGTTCTCCTCGGCTGGAGGGCGGAGGAGGAGGGCTGGTGGGATCAGTACGTACATCTGACGTTCTCTTCCTCCTCGCTCGGAATTCAATTAAGCATCCCTCACAGAACCGGTCTATAGAAACAATGTCAGGAGAACCAAGTCCTCAGCAAGCAAGAGAAGCCTCCAGCGAAGCGCCTTATTTTATTGATGATTTTCAGTTTATATGTATGATTTGCCTGCCTGTCTATATGCCTGGTGTTAAGAGGCCAGAAGAAGGTGCTGGAGCCCCAGAACTGAGAGAGTTGTAAGCTACAACATGTGCTGGGAACTGAATGGGGATCTTCTGCAGGGGCAGAAGGGCTCTTGAGCCTTGAGCCATCTCTCCGGCCCCTGAAATCTTTCTCATCACAATATTTTGTTGTACACACGTAGGGCATACGCTCCCCAGGACACAGAAACACTCGTTTACATCACAGGAAAATTCTTGACGAAGTTCGTGAGACTCTTCAGCAGCTGGACCTTGTGTCTTGTGTACTCCAATCACAGCCCCTGGGATCACTTACGTCTCAGTGCCAAGTTCAGTCCCCGCACATCCGCCCTCCTCCTTCCGGCTACTCCTTCTTTATGCTCAGAAAGAACCAAGCCACTGGCCCCAAAGCCTCCAGACAACAGTTTTCCTGTTCCTCCCATTACCTGCAGCATTTCTTTTTTGTGTCATTCCCTACCGCACAGATGTCATGCGTGGCCATACGTGGCACATGCTCACAGACTGATGTGGAAAGATGATTCCCTCTACCAGCTGCTAAGTTTCTATGATAACCTAGGATCCGCTAAGTATCTATGAGCAGGATAACCTAGGATCTGCTGAGTATCTATGAGGAGAATAACCTAGGATCTGCTAAGTATCTATGATGAGGATAACCTAGGATCTGCTGAGTATCTATAATAGGGATAACCTAGGATCTGCTAAGTATCTAGGATGGAGAATAACCTAGGATCTGCTGAGTATCTATGATAGGGAGAACCTAGGATCTGCTGAGTATCTACGATGAGGATAACCTAGGATCTGCTGAATATCTATGAGCAGGATACACCCTGAGCCGTGTCTCCAACCCTCAAAACAAGCTTTTGGCAGACCAAGAGGAGAACAAGCACACTTCTTCTTCCTCCTCTCTTCCTCTCTTCCTTCTTAGGGCACTGTACAGAAGCATCTTCCTGAGCTTATTGTGGTTAATCAAAGAAAGGCAAACTAAGGTTGAAGACCTGGGCTTCACACCCACCACAGAGGTCCTCCTGAAGCATGGTCTGGCTTCCTTCCAGTTAGCACCTGTCATGAGGGCTAGCTGTCCTTGTCAACCTGACACAACTTAGCATCACCTGGCAAGAGTCTTGAGGAAGGAGCGTCTACAGCGGCTCATCCTGTGGATATGTCTGTGGAGGGTTTGTCTTAATTTTGTGGGAAAGTCCAGTCCAGTGTGGGTAGCACCATTCCCTACGAAGGGAGTTCTGCACTGTGCAAGTGTACAGGCAAACATACATACATTCATTCTTCCCCAGCGAGGTGTGACTAGCTATTAGAAGTTCCTGCCTAGACTTCTCCACAGTGGTGTGCTGTAACCTTGAATGGCTCGCTGAAGTAAGTCCTTCAGGCCCTGAGCTTCTTTCTCTTCAGCATATGTCATTAAAAAGAACAGAAATGCATCTAAGGGAACACTGAATCAAACCCAAGCTTTAACTTCAGAGCAAGTAAGCAAACGGCTAGCCTAAAAGGATGGGACCTCACGGAACTTGCAACAGAACAAACAACAGGCATCTTTTGGCAGAAGACCCGACGCTCTTTAAGAGTGACGGCCAGAAACGGGTGGAGGGATAATAGAGGTACATTGAGAGTGGGGTGGGGGCGTGGGAAGGGCTGGGGAAAGGAACACGTAGAATCAGGCGCCACAGCCGCTTCCTCGCCTGACGACAGTAAGCTGAAGCACAAAGCAGTAAAAACACCGTGTTTACAGAGCTCAGCTCCATGCCTGCGAGGTCCTACTCCTCTCCATCAGTACATAGGTCGCCAAACCGTATGGGAATAAAAGGGCTAAGATAGACTTATCTCCTCCTCTCTCACACTTAATTACTCAGCAGGATGATCTATACATGTGCTAGCAAAGAGGCTCCGTGTCCTTCCTCCTTTCTGGTAAGAAACTGAACTGAAACTGCTGCTTCCAAAGACCATGCACAGGACCTTGGTGAGGACATCAGGGTACCGAGATTTGCTAGAAAAGCCGCTGGGTCCCCCTTCACCAGGTTCTGTATGTAAACCTCGTCTCTGGGTTAAATCCTCCAGGAGGGGGAGACAGTTTATTCCTGGGGTTCTTATCCTGCTGATTGAGGTGATCCTGGATCTCAAACCTCCAGTCTTCCCAGGAGAGATGCACACCAGAACACTTATTTTCTGAGAGGTCAGGTAAACTAATTCCTAGTTAATCCTTTGTCAACAGGTACAAACTATTAAAACTTGAGACCTATTTCTTGGGATCATTTCAATGTGATTATTAAAATGCAGGATAGGAAGATAGGGGAGGAAAGGAGGAAACTTCAACTAAGAGCCCTTGGTTTAAAAGCATCTTGAAATCTCTTTAGCTTGGGGCTGGAGAGATGGCTCAGTGACTAAGGGCCCTGACTGCTCTTCCAGAGGTCCTGTGTTCAATTCCCAGCAACCACATGGTGACTCGCAACCATCATGTGGCAGAGGAAGTGACTGGAACAGAATTTGAACTGTTGAGATTTTATATTCAGTTTTAAAAAACTTTGTCTTGGGCTGGGGAGGTTAAGAGTGGTTAAGAGCACTGACTGCTCTTTCCAGAGGTCCTGAGTTCAATTCCTAGCACCCACATGGTCGCTCACAACCATCTGTAATGGGACCCGATGCCCTCTTCTGGTGTGTCTGAAGACAGGGACAGTGTACTCACATACGTGAAATAAATAAATCTTTAAAAAAAAATCAACTGTCTCATTTTAAGCGTCATTAAAAATTCCTAATGCTGAAGGTTATGCCGGGAAGGAAACGAGAGGTGGGGACATTTCTTCCCCTTCCAGTCTCTGCACCCCACCCCACCCCCCAGTTTCCATCAGTATCATGTTGGATCCAGGGTTCACTATGTCTCTGGTCCCTGACAGCCACCATGAGGTGGGGGCCTAGGGAGAATTTCTCCTAGTTCCTTGAAAAACAAGCAGCAGTTAGTGCTATGATCACTGCACACTGTGGATCTGACTTTCTGCATCCTCATAATAAGGCACCAAAGAAGGATGTTGTAATTCATTGCTTTATTAGATACGAAAACAAGAGAAGGGGGGAAATGAACCAAGCTCTTGGGTTATCATATTAGATATAATTGTAAATACGTTAACAGCACGAAAAATTACTCATGTCATTTTTAAACATTCTAGAAACTACAGAAACCTTGCCCGATATTGTTGAATATTTTAGGAGGTCTACAGTTATGGCTCTGACCTCAGAGAGGGAAAAGCAAACCCCTGGGGTCTCTCCCTCACTTCATCTTTTCTTAAGACACCCCACAAAATACAAACAATCTCAGCTAATTAACAATTTAATCGTGCCTTGGGTTCGCTTTAATACCGGGCACACTGCCTCACACTTTGGAATGGAAGTTCCCTGTTATGGCGGAGGATTTAGAGACTTATAGAGTCAAAAAGGAATCATAACTTCTGCATTTTTAATCCTCCATCCTCCCAGTCCATGATTTACCCCACAATTCTCACCAGAAAGAAATGAACAAAGTTTTGAGGAACGAGTTATTCTCAAAGTAAATCTCCTACCGGGCTCTTTCAATCAATGTTAGTCCTTCCCCCCTAGTTAGCCCTTCCCACTTCCTGCCTGAAAACTACATTACTATTTAATTGCTTGGCGACTTCCCATTTTATTAAGAGGCAGAAAAACATAAAGAGCCAAAACACGGAGATGAGGCCCTAGCCGTAAATCGTTCTCTTAAGCAATGAAACTCGCTTCTCCAGTGTGATGTGGTGGGCACTGTGGAAAAGCCCTACAAGTGCAATTCTGCCTAAGCCCGGAGCCCCCATCACTTACAGCCAGCCCTACAGCTCTCAGGGGGGAGGGCGGCCCATCCATCAGAGTCCGGCATGCTCTCTAGAGCCAATGTGAAGGGCATAGCCAGACTTTGTCCACCACCCTCGCCCACCCCAAACTTCTTTTCTTTTCTTATAGGACGATAAAGCAGAGGACACAGGTGGGATGAGCTAGTGCTGGGGCTAACGTTTGGAAGACATTATGCTCCAACTCCCAGTACCAAAGGATCTGTACAAAGCACAGCCATGAAAAGCTGTATATTGGGACTGCACCATGCTGTTTCTTAGGGAATCGAACTATTCTGTCACAATCCAATGAAAACTGTAGCTAAAGTTTCAGCCTCGTGAACTCAGAAGCAACCACGTCTCTCCCGTTCAGACGACGCCCCAATCTCCACTTCTTCCCCTATACCCAGACAGAGATCATTATCAGATTACGGCGCATCCTGGAATGTGCCGGCGCGTCTGGCCTCTGAAGGCCGCTTCCAGTGGGTCGCAGAGACTAAGCGGGGTCTGGTGTCTCGAAGCCTGGGAAAGCATCTGCGGGTGACTTCTCTAGAAGACTGCCAGCCAAGAAACAAAGGCGGCTAGTGTTATTAAAGCCACCCATTGATGGGTCCAAGAAAGTCGATTTTTGATGCTGTTCAGAAAGCCTTGCAAGTGTATAGCTGAGAGAGAGAGAGAGAGAGAGAGAGAGAGAGAGAGAGAGAGAGAGAGAGAACACACAAGAAACCCGGCAGGGTTACTGCAGAGGGGGATCAGGAGGTAGGCGTATTTTCTTTTTTAAAGACATTTAGATTTATTTATGTGGCTATTTTGCCTACATCTATGTATATGGACCACAGAAGAGAGAATTCAATTCCCCAGGACTAGAGCTCCAGACGGCTTGTGAGCCACTATGTAGAGGCTGGGAATTAAACCTAGGACCTTTGCATGACCAACTCTCAAACCTTCTACTTGGTTTCTGTACATGTTTTGCTGAGTGTATCAACACGCAATACTTTTGCCATTAATTTTAAGAGTCCAACTATGGAAGAGAATAATGACTAATACTTTTCTGAACTACCAAGTCCTACTACTAGGGCTAATACCGAGCCTTAACAAGAGAGTAATTGTGTCCTACATCTAGAGCCAAGACTGGGTTTGGGAAAGACCATTAGATACTAGAGTGCCGAAGTTTTCCAGGTCTGACGATTTCCAAGAAAGTCGACGGAATTTCCTGAAACAAGATTGCCTGAAATGCCTAGCAAACTCAGAAGCATTGGCTATGGAGTGGATGGCATCATTCCCCAAGACGGTACCACTTCCTTTCTCCTTCTCAGAAGCAGGGCCCTGAGGATGACCCCAGGATCATCTTTCTTGGCACCCAGCCAGCACGCTCACCGGGAATTTGGCTCAAGTCTAGGAACAGCCTCTGCGTTTACTTTCCATACAGAGGATGACCCCACAGAGAAACAAACAAAATGACTCCAAGTCCCCAAGGACACACAGTTTGAGTTGAAGGCAGTTAAAAGAATTGTATTTGGCTGCTCATTTGGGGTAGAGGGGGGGATGCTGATCTCAAATAGTATTTCAAGCTAAAGTTCAAGCGGATGTATTTAAAATGTCAAGGTCATAAAACAACAATAAGAAAAATGTAAGTAAATTTCCATGTAGTCTGGTGGTTGAGATACTGTTCTGGTTCGTGTCTTCTAAATGCAGTCAATGGAGTATTTAACACCCTGTTATAGACACAACCCCTACCCCACAAGGCTTACAGGGAAAAGTAGATCAGAAAGTAGCTGCACACCGGGAAGTGTTCAAAGGGAAAAAAAGGCAAGACTGTGCAGTAAGAGTTTTTGCAGGGCATGATCTGCCCGTTAGACTGGAGGACGCTCTCGGGAAATCTAAGCTGGAGCCTGCGAGAATTGATAAGGGCGAGGCTGGGAACACTTCTGCACTGGGGCAGATTTCCGAGAGTTTTGCATAAATTGACCTACTTAATCTTTGGTATGTGTCCATATTTGTGTGTCTCCCTGCTGTGTGTGTGTGTGTGTGTGTGTGTGTGTGTGTGTGTATGTGTGTGTGTGTGTATATGTATATATACATATATATATCTGTGAGTCTGTGTGAGTGTGTGTGTGTCTGTGTGTCTCTGAGTGTGTGTGTGTGTGTGTGTTTGGTATCCGTGAACATTCCAGCCAAATGAACTGCTCCCATAGAACCCTAGAGGCAGAAAGAGGTTGGCATGTTCCCCCACACCAAGAGGCAGCCAAGCACCAGAACACAGTGTACACAGTGACAAGAGGTGGGGACGGAGAACAAGCAAAGCCAGATCGGGCCCTGCCTTGCAGGCCTTGATGAAGAGACTGTCGGGATGGGCTCAGGCAGGGGTGTGCCACGCGGGACCACACCTGAAAGAATTACAGACATCAGTGCAAGGACTAGAGCATTCTTGCTTCCAAATGAGTCTGTGCAGAAACGATAAAGGAAAACAAATACGGCCCAAATGTTTACATACAGGCAATAATAGCACCAGGGATGATTCAAGACCAAAAGAATGGCTACTTCTACAGTCAGAATTTTAGAATTCTGGTAAAATAGAAACAAAAAGAGTCATTTCTCTAGCGAAAGGAGCAAAGTGGCTGAATAGGAAAATCTACAAAAGAACAAACACGAATGCACAAGGAAAAAAAGCCCTATGTCCATAAAGAGTTCCCATGCATTTTTTTTTTTGTTATTGCTTTAATTTCATGCATTTCTTGGGAGGGGTGTATGTGCGGTATGGTACATGTGTGGATATCAGAGGCTGTGTGGTGGTCAGAACTTGCAGGAGATGGTTCTCTTCTTCCACTTGTGGTCCTGGGGGGGGGGGAACACAGACCATCAGGCCTGGCTGAGCCATGTCAACTCCCCCATTTGTAAACCATTCGTTTATTTCGCGTGAGGATGGCAGTGGTATTGGCAGGCACCGTGCTGCACACATGACTGTCAGAGGACACCTTGGGAGTCGGTTCTCTCCTTCCACCATTCAGTCCTCAAGGATAGAACTCAAGTCAATGCCTTTACACACTTGAGCCTTCTCTCCTGCCCTCTTATTATATTTTAAATATGGTTTTTTTTCCCCGTGTTGACAGTTATGAGAACTGAGACCTCTTACATAGTGTCAGAAGGACTATAAACTGATTTAGCCTTCCAGGTAACATAGAGTGAAAAGGACCCTTTCTTGGTTTTACAGTAAGGAAACACATAGAATGGTCTCGAACGTACAGTTGGAAGGATGGAAGGATGGTGTGTTAACAACCACACCCGAAGGGACCTGAGCAGTAAAGTACATTTCTAAAATCAACTTCTCCATCACCTTTGATAAAACTACAAAGTCACTTTCTCAACTGATAAAAGCAGGGGTATTTTTGTCTTTAGGCTCTGCTTCAGCACACACGCACGGCCCAATGCCGGGAGTCCAGTGATCTGACAGTTACCGTCACACCGCTTTCTTCTGTGGCGCTGGAGACGGAACCCAGGCCAGCGAGCATGCTCGTGAGCGCTCTCCCCAGCACAGATGAGGCACTGACGCGGCATTCACTTCATTCTACCTCTCTCCATTCAATACACACTATTCTTAATAATAGACAAAGTCGTCCTCTTGAAATGACTACAATTTTGAGGTCACCCGGGCTACAGCGAGACTCTCTTGCAAATGAACAAATGAACAAAACCAAAAAAGCCAAATCTTCAAGAAAAGGAAAAAAAAATCAACTATCAGGAAATAAGACGTGGTATACTATTACAGTGGTTCTCACAGGTTGAGACCCCAGCGGTCACATATTACAATTCATAACAGTAGCAAGATTACAGTTATGGAGTGTAGTAACTAGTTAACTTTATGGTTGGGGGGGGGGGTCACCACGCCACGAAGAACTGCACCACAGGGTAGCAGTGTTAGAAAGGTTCTGAACCAGCCGGGCGTGGTGGCGCACGCCTGTAATCCCAGCACTTGGGAGGCAGAGGCAGGCGGATTTCTGAGTTCGAGGCCAGCCTGGTCTACAGAGTGAGTTCCAGGACAGCTAGGACTACACAGAGAAACCCTGTCTCAAAAAAAAAAAAAAAAAAAAAAAAAAAAAAAAAAAAAAAAAGAAGAAAGGTTCTGAACCAATGGTCTATTAAAAGTGCCTTGGAGAGGGGGCTAGGTGTAGGCTGCAGATGAACTATGGCAACGGGAAGGATTCTGGGAGCATCCATGAGTCCAACATCATTTCCGTGGTTAGGAAAGTACCCCAGAGCACAGCCCTGAGCGAAAGATTATCAAAGCAAACCCTGGACAGTTCTCCCTGCTTCTTCTCCATCAGTCAAGGGTCCGTACGTCCCCTGAGCAGCTATCAAGACTGTCACCGATGCCAACGAACTGGGAGCACAGCCTGATGGCCACTTTGACACTAGCGGCCCTGTCATGGTAGGTGGGGTCTTTTCACTGCACGGGTGACTAGGGAACTCCGCTTTCCTATAGAGTCTGTGCCTGTCTCAGGCTGAGCATAGACACATCTCCATCCTTCCCCATGGCTCCAGAGGGCGCAAGTCTGCCTCAGCACCCCCAAGTGGAGCTGCGGGGTACACTGCCAGGTCTAGCCTCCCGCACAGCAGAGCCCTTGGAGAGTTCAACTGTTGCTGATGAACCGTCCCCCTTCCTCTGAGCTAAAGCCCACACCCTATCCTCTTGCTCTTCACTAACATGTATCTTCTTTTCGTGAGGAGCCTTGGCATGAGATGTGGGGGTGCGGCTCCAAAGTCCCAGCTCAGGGAGGTTAAGGCAGGGAGATCCCAGTTTGAGGTCCGCCTGGGCTACACCAAAGTTTTAAGTATCCATTCCTCATAAACGTTCCTTTTTACCTCAGAGTTCCCA